>MJUU01011924.1:23083-51430 GCA_002080025.1 Modiolus philippinarum | reverse complement strand
CACATTCCCCGTTTCCCTTCTTTTTTCTATTCCAAATGTTTTGGTTTTATCTGCACTGATGAGACATAAGTTGTCGAAATGCGCATATGCAGAAAATAAAATTAACAGTAACTTCGGTACTTTTGTTATTTACTACCACTGGGCCGATGCCTCTGCTGGTGGACTGTTAGTCCCCGAGGGTAATCACCAACCCAGTAGTCAGTACTTCGGTGCTGACCCGAAAACCGATATTATTAAAACTTGCAATATCTAAATTTTACAAAATTTGATTAAAACTAAGGAGTATCTCCCTCATGCACAGCTCTGTCCTTAGCTGAATTTTGGCTTTTCTATTAAGATCCTTTAGTTTATTTGTTCTCTATCAGTTTTTACACGATTTCGGTTAATGTACTTGAACTTGATTACTCTTTATTCAGGGGCCGACTCCGACCTGCCATTGTTTGTGGGGTTTCTCACCGTTCATTGAAGATCTTATGGTGGCTTTGAGTTGTTATTACTCCCCTTTGGGTCATTGTCTCTTTGACACATTCCCCGTTTCCCTTCTTTTTTCTATTCCAAATGTTTTGGTTTTATCTGCACTGATGAGACATAAGTTGTCGAAATGCGCATATGCAGAAAATAAAATTAACAGTAACTTCGGTAGTTTTGTTATTTAAATGAAGTAAAAATAATTTATATCCTTATTGTTACCTCGCGTTATTGTTACCTGATATTTCGTTTTACGTAACGATTACCGAAGCAAAACTACAAAAAAGAGAATTATAAAATAAAAAATCTAAAATCACGGCAATTTATATTCAACACGAATTGAGACAGTATATAAAGACAAAAAATGAACAAAAAATGAAACAAAAACGCCACAATTGTTGTATAAAATTTAAAAAAAAATGTATAATACAACGCGAATTGAGACCGTACCACAGCCTGCTACAAAACAAATAAACGAAAATGAATAAGAACGGGAAAAATTCTATTCTTTTGACAAATTTTAAAAATAAAAGAAGGATTTTCCAGGACACAAATATATGTTTAATTATACTAAAGGAGCTAAAAAAATCCACCAAAATCCTTTTTGTCAGGTAACAATAAGGGAAAAATTATTATAACTTCATTTAAAACGGGTCCGCATCCTGTGAAGGTTTCATAATTAGTCTCGGTTCCGGCCTCAGGTAACAATAATTATTTATATTAGGATTAGTTTTCCATGTAAATCCAGGTAATCGTAGCCAGTTCGAATATAATATGTTATACTAGTCCCAGTTGTGATATAGCTTTTTGTATATCTTTACATAAATATGTTTGAAAAGTCAGGTTTACACTATATCTTTACAAATGACCAAAATAATTCCATTTTTTTTACTTTATCATATAACTAAATACCGAAGTTACTGTGAATTTCGAAGAATTTTACATGTTGCGATATAACTTTTTGTAAATCTTTACACAAATATGTTTGAAAAGTCAGGTTTTAATAATGCGGTTTATACTAAATCTTTACAAATGACTCATTTTTTTAAATATTGTACTTTATCACATCCTTTCAAAGAAATTTTATATCAGGTAATATTTAAAAAAAATTTAAATAAGGTAATTTTGGGAAAAAAACATATAAATGTTGTGTCGCAACAATTGAAATAAGCACCAACATATAATATCTCCAACTTTTGGATTCATTTTTGACAAAAGATACATAAATTTGGTATTGCAAAAAAGGAAAAACGCTAAAATGCAAAATATTTCAATTGTATAAGGTAATATTGGGAAAAATACATATAAACATTGTTTTCCGACAATTGAAATAAGCACCGACATATAATATCTCCCTCTTTTGAGGTCATCATTAACAAAAGATGTATAAATCTAGTATGGAGAGAAAGGTCAAAAGCAAAAATGCAAAATATTTCAATCTTATAAGGTAATATTGGGAAAAAACATATAAATGTTGTGTCGCGACAAGTGAAATTAGCACCAACATATAATATCTCCTACTTTTTGATTCATTTTTGACAAAAAATGCGACAATTTGGTATCGTGAGAAAGACAAAAAGCTTAAATGTAAAATATTTCAGTCTTATAAGGTAATTTTGGAAAAAAATTCATATAAATGTTGTATCGCGACAATTAAAGTAAGCACCGACATAAAATATATCCCACTTTTGAGGTCAATTTTAACAAAAGATGTATAAATTTAGTATCACGAGAAAGGAAAAAAGCTAAAATGCAAAATATTTAAATCTTATAAAGTATTTTTGGGAAAAATATATATAAATGTTTTGTCACGACAATTGAAATAAGCACCAACATATAATATCTCTCACTTTTTGATTCATTTTTGACAAAAGATGCAACAATTTGGTATCGCGAGAAAGAAAAAAAGCTAGTATGCAAAATATTTCATTCTTATAAGGTAATTTTGGAAAAAGTGCATATAAATGCTTTGTCGCGACAATTGAAATAAGCACCGACATATAATATCTCCCACTTTTGAGGTCAATTTTAACAAAAAATGTATAAATTTAGTATCGCGAGAAAGAAAAAAGATAAAAATGCAAATTATTTCAATCTTATAAAGTATTTTTGGGAAAAATACATATAAATGTTGTGCTGCGATAATTGTAATAAACACCGACATATAATATCCTGCTTTTAAATACACTTTTGAGAAAAGATGTATAGATTTGGTATCGCGAGAAAGGAAAAAAGCTTAAATGCAAAATATTTCAATCTTCGTAGATAATTTTTGGAAAAATACATATAAATATTGTGTCGCAACAATTGAAATAAGCACCAACATATAATATCTCCTATATTTGAGTACATTTTTGACAAAAGATGTATAGATTTGGTATCGTGAGAGAAAAAAAAAGCTAAAATGGAAAATATTTCAATCCTAGAAGGTAATTTTCGGAAAAATACATCAAAATGTTGTGTCGCAACAATTGAAATAAGCACCAACATATAATATCTCCCAATTTTGAGTACATTTTTGACAAAAGATGTATAAATTTGGTAAAAATAAAAATATATGTTGCGAGACAGCTTAATGTCATAAAAATTGGACAAAATAAGAAAGTTTGTATAGCTGTCGTGCATGGAGAACAACAAAATAAAAATAGCCAGTAAAACTAAAATCTAAAAAATATATATACACGAAAGAAAAGGCCCAAATTTTCGGAGTTAACTCCTTTAGCGAGGGTGAAAAAAGAACAGGACATCACCGTGGACCAGAGACACGTCTCACTGCTGTTGTCTCCAACTAAAACCATGTAACAGGAACATCAAACACATGGCCTAAATAGAAAAAATGTTTAACGTTAGGTGTATAAGCACCGACTTCTAATAACTCCCACTTCTGATGTCATTTTTCACAAAAGATGTATAGATTTGGTATTGCGAGAAAGGAAAAAAGATAAAATGCAAAGGTAAATGTTGTGGTGCAACAATCGAATTAAGCACCGACACCTAATATCTCCCACTTTTTAGGTTATTTTTAACAAAATATGTATAAATTTGGTATCGCGGGAAAGGAAAAGACTAAAATAAAAAATATTTCAATCTTATAAGGTAATTTTGGAAAAATTACATATAAATGTTGTGTCGCGATAATTGAAATAAGCACCAGCATATAATATCTCCAATTTTTGGATTAATTTTTTGACAAAGTTTTTTCTTAAATTAATTACATATGAATTTAATGTCTCCAGCATGAACATAGGCCTCGATAAAATACCCATTTTTTAAATATTAATTCAGAATATAATGTGACGTAAGCATGGAATGTATAAATAAAACAATACAACGCTCATAAAATTTTATAACGGCATTTTGGTTTTAATTTATTATCAAAAATATATTAAAAAGAGAATGAAGTCGTCGAGTTTTTATACTTTTGGTTAAAGTTAATTTCCCCATATTAATATCACGTGTTTTGAACTGACTAATCGTTAAGAGCAATCCAAAGCTGCCACGAAGTTCACTTCAAGTGCACTTTGGGATCACTCCCGCGATCGCATCTTCTTTGCAAGTGCACTTGAAAGTGGTCATAAGTTCACTCTAGGCTGAAATAGAATCCCTTTCAAGTGCACGCAAAGTGCACGCGAGGAACGCTTTTGGTTTGCACTTGGATGGAATGTTGCGTCAGCACCCAACTGTATATGACAAGTGTGATGATTTTAATTTCCCCATTGTGAACTTTCCCTTTCTTAGCAGCAATATACCTACCTATCCAGCCTATGGAGTGTACATTTCACAGTTGATTCGTTACTGTCGAGCTTGTAGTTTGTACAGTGATTTTTTTAATAGAGCAAAAACACTGTCCCAAAAGCTGCTTAGTCAGGGATTTGTTCAACCTTTGTTAATTCTATGAAATTCTATGGCCGTCACTATAGCATCATTGAAAGATATGACGTGTCAGTATCCCAAATGAAAGTGGACATTTTCAGCAAGATTCACGTCTTCCCGGATTTGACTACCGACTTTGACATTTTCCCGGATTGAATCACTCACAGTGTGACGGGTGCTGTTAACAGAGCAGGACATGCTTACCCTTCCGGAGCACCTGATGTCACTCTCAGTTTCACTGGAGTTCACACTGTGAGTGCCTTTGTTCTGAATGTTGTGGTTTCTGGTTCTGTGCTTTGTGTCTGTTTAACATCATTGTTTTTTGTCTAGCGTCGTTGTTTTCTGTGTTCTCGTTTTTGCCCTGTCTTTGGACTTCGATTTTTGTGAATTTCCTCCCTTTGTTCCTTCGGTATTCTACTGCCGTTGTTTTAAAATGGTTTCCCTTTAAAACATCTGCTACTTTGACAAAATGGCTTCCAAATCAAAGAGCAACGGTATCATATTTATTCCAGTTGATTGATACAGTGAAAGACTGTGACGAATGAAAAAAAGATCATTGACGGTTCATTATGATCTGCAGTGGTTGCCACATGCTGTAGACAATAGACAGTTTTTATTGCGATGTAACCTTGTAAACCTTTGGCAAAATGACGGAAAAATGGTACGACATGTACGATGGGAGGGGGTTTCAGTGCAAGGCCGAGACGCACATGCTTCAAGCACTTTTAAGAGTGTTTCCCGGTCATTTTTCGGTTTCATTGAAATCTCGTTTTGAAATAACTTTAAAATTATTATGCTATGTACAATATCATTGAATTTCAAAATTTATTTATCTTAAAATTGTCAAAAATTTATTCATTTTTATCACGTAGTTTCACCAACTGAAGATTTATTCCCTATTTGGCTGGTGGGTTCATGTTAAATTTTCACAAAAAGGGGTTGAATCAGAAAAGGCCATTTTATAAAAAAAAATGTGCACTTAAGATTTATTTTTTTATTTTTTTAAATGTAGTTGTTACATTTTTTTGCAATAAAAAATCATTAAGCATATAAAAAATACCGAAGTTACTGTTAATTAATTTTCTGCATATGCGCATTTCGACAACTTATGTCTCATCATAATGAATTTTAAATCACTTGCTGTTGAAAATTTAGAAAATCTACATTTTTAGGGATGGAAATGCTGATATTACCTCTAAAAAGTATGAAAATGGGATAAAACTTTCTGATATCAACACGAACATATGAATTTTGGAGTATAAATTTGTTATTTCCTTCTATTTAAAGCTTTTCAGAAAGTATGAGAAAAAGTTATTACAAATATCGTTGACCTACCACTTGTAGTTACTGATTGATTGATTGATTGAATATTGTTTAACGTCTACTCATCAATATTTCAGCTATATCAAGACGAGAACAAGTTTGTTAATAAGTAATCACTTTGGGGTATGGAAAGGGCCATGGGACGGGAAATTCTGACTACCACTGGAAAAGTAGGGTGAAATCGTCAAGGGCGGTGAATTTAGCCTTGTAGCCGATCACCTACGGACCAACCCCAAAATAGCTTGTTACCAGGGTTCTTTAACGTGCAGGAAGCGTGGCATTTCTTCCAACACGTGGACCTGAGTTTACATCCCATCCGAAAGATGGGTTGTGTATTTATTAATCCCACACAGCCACGGAATGGGTCCTATTTCTATATCCTGGGACCCTCGGGTTCAGCCTCCGTTTAGGAGGGGTCACACCCCGCAAGCCGGAGATACTAGGTCCTATTTCTATATCCCCGGGTTCCCTCGAGGTCCTCTGTTAGGAAGACTCATACTCCCAGCTCAGAGGATGCTGCGGGCCTATTCATAAGCCGGGACCGCGCACGGCGGTTGTAGTTACTGAGAAACTGACCTAATCACAAAAACTTAACATCAAAGTTCACGCCGTCGCCGTCGACGCCGTCGCCGGCATAATTTGTACGCGTATGTCTCGCTTTCCGTGTCTTTCGTCACGGGCGAGACAAAAATTAGGCATGGGTTCCCCTTATCAGCTATGTAATACATGTTTCTCAAAATTCCTTTTTCTTATCAAAACTCAATTTTCAACAAAAATAATACGCTTCTTGTTTTGTTTCCATGGCAACCAAGTGCTCTCTTGTCCATTGAAACCAATGGCAGACCCTTTTAAAAATATATATATAAGCTATGTAATACATATTTGCTGGCTTCAAGATGTAAAACAACAATAAAACGTTGTTCCATATGCTTAATCTTACCATGTATTTATAGGAATTTTGTCCCATGTGCATTTACTCCTTATCCCTTTATTTGTATATTTCTCAAAATTCCTTTTTTATCAGAAAACTAAATTTTTCAACACAAAATACGTTTTCGGTTTTGTTTCCATGACGACCAAATGCTCCTTTGTCCATTACAACAAATTTCAAACCCTTTCTTAAAAAAAATTTCGGCAGGGTTCCCCTTATAACCTATGTAATACTTCTTTCTCCAAATTCCTTCTTTTTTATCAGAAAACCTGATTTTCCTAGAAAAAAGATATGCTTTTGGTTTTGTTGCCACTAAATGCTCTTTTCTCCTTTGCATCCAATTTCAGATCTATTTCCAAAAAAAGCTTTGGCAGGGGTTCCCTTATAACCTATGTACTGCATATTTCTCAAAAGTCCTTTATTTTAATCCGAAAACTCAATTTTCCAACAAAAAAATATGCTTCTGGGTTTGTTTCCATGGCAACCAAATGCTTTAATCCATTGAAACTAATCTCAGACCCTTTCCAAAAAAAGCAGGGGTTCCCCTTATAATCTAAGTGATGCATATTACTGTAATTAAAATACAATATCAACAGAAATTACTATTTTCACTAAATTTTCATTTTTTTGTATGGTTCCATGGCAACGGTATTTATTTTGAAATTTCCAATGATGTGGAATCCTTTCTTACATTACCCTCCACTTTCCCATGAAGTTTCATGGAGCTAATCGTTATAATTTTTGAGAAACAGCGAAATATATGATGAAAATCAATCAAAATTATATTTTCCCATAAGGTTACATTAAGACGACCCCGTACCTTTTTGAACCCTCCAACTGTACCTTTAAAGAACCCCCTTTTGCAAAATTTCGTTTCTGGTTTTGTTTCCATGGCAACAATGTGCTTGTTTGTCCATTACAGCAAATTTTAGACCCTTTCCAAAAAAATTTGGGCAGAGGTTCCCCTTATAAACTATGCAATATATATTTCTCAAAATTCCTTCTTTTTGTCAAAAGGCCGGATTTTCCAAAAAAAAGCTTTTGGTTTTGTTGCCATGGCAACCAAATACTCTTACATCAAATTTCAGATCTCTTTCCACAGAAAGTTTTGGCAGGGGTTCCCCTTATAACATATGTACTACATCTTTCTCAAAATTCCCTTTTTTATCCAAAAACTCAATTTTTCAACAAAAAATATGCTTCTGGTTTTGTTTCCATGGCAATCAAGTGCTCTTTTGTCCATTGCAACCAATTTCAGACCGTTTCCAAAAAACAATTGGGAAGGGGTTCCCCTTACAATCTAAGTAATACATATTACTGTAATTTAAATACTATTATCAACAGAAACTACTATCTCCCCTAAATTTCCATTTTTTATATGGTTTCCATGGCAACGGTAGTTATTTTGACTTTTCCAATGCTGTGGAACCCTTTCTTATAAGACCCTTAACTATTCCATGAAGTTTCATGGAGCTAGTCTTTACAATTTTTCAGAAACAGCGAAATATATGATGAAAATCATTCAAAATTCCATGTTCCCATACGGTTACTATAGGATGACCCACCTGTTTTTGAGTCCCCAAATGTACCCTTAATGGACCCCCTTTGAAAAATTGTTTTTATGATTCATATCAAGATGTATGGGGCTAATATTCTATAAAGTTTGTAAGCTGCAGGTCTAATGGTCTCGGAGATCTGCTTCGGACAAGTTCATTAGGACGAGAAGAAAGGGAATGAAGAATAATAGTGAATAATCATAAGAAACGCAGCAAAAACAATAAGTCTCCCAAACTTCGTTTGGGCGACTTAATAATAAGAAAGGAAACAAAAAAATGTCTCCAAACTTCGTTTGGGAGACTTAATAAGAAACAGAGCAAAAACAATAAGTCTCCAAACTTCGTTTGGGTGACTTAACAAGTGATGATATGTTTGCATGCAAACACAAATAACCCAAACCAGGTTCAATACTCAATTGAGTAGGACATGCTTACCCTTCCGGACCACCTGATGTTGCTCTCGGTTTTTGTGGGAGTACACACTGTCAGTGCTTTAGTTTTTTGTGTTGTCTTGTTAAATTTTAGTTTGGTCTTCGTTAGTGATGTCTGTGGTACCGATCTGTCCTTGTCCACGTTTGAATACTAAAATGATTACAAAAGCTTTTCAAAATTTCACCTTGGTACTGTTTGAGGGTTAGAGAAGTTACACGTACCATGGTTTTAGTTGGTTTTGTCTAAGGGTTAGAAAATGACAATAACCAATCAGTTACTTAACAGATCTTTCAAAACATATACCTCACTGATCGTGTGACGGATGCTGTGTGCAGAGCAGGACATGCTTACCCTTCCGGGGCACCTGATGTCACTCTTGTTTATTGAGAGTTCACACTGTTAGTGCTTTAGTTTTTTGTGTTGTATATGTAACGTTCGTGTGTTTTGTGGGCATGTGGTGTCTTTGGTCTTCCGTCTTTTGGTCTTCTTGCTTTTGCCTTGTCTCTGGACTTTGATTTGTGTAATCTTGTGCTTTGTTCTTTCGGTATTCTACTGCCGTTGTTTTGATCTTTGAAAGGATGTTGTGTTGTAAATTTATTACCAATGATTGTAATAATGTGATCTGTGTTTTTTTTATTCCCCATATAAGAATTAGTGTCAAAAACTGTTTTCGTCTATCTGTGCAAGTAGTGTTTTGATTCACAGGTTAAAATTATTTTCTTGATTGCGTCAGAGTAGTGTATCACGCCACCCTAATACACCTGTCCTCCAATAGAGCTAATGTCAAGATCCCGCAATGTCCCCGATTATGCAAATGAGCTTATTAACCATGCTCATTTTCCTTATATGGTCATCCATAAACCTTACTTCCTAGCGTCACGAATGTAGAGCACCCTAAACGTAGTGAAGCGGTGTGAGAGTGGTGGAACGCTTGTGGTGGCGCATCCCATGTTCAGTATTCTAACCCAAGCATCTTATTGTTCTATTTTTTTTTTTAAATATGCCTCTTTTTGTGCTGTTGTTTGATTCTTGTGTATCAAAGTTTGTACTTTACCCAAAATTTTTTATTCTTTAATTGTTCTTTATATATACATTTTCGGTACTATTGTCTAACATATAACCCTATCCAAACCTTTGCATTGGTATTTATTCTCGATTTTCAGAGTTATCGTTCGTTTCCCGTACAATGTAAATATAAATTCTGGGTAACACTGAGCTCCTACAGCGATTGGTGAAGATTTCAACGTTCTGTCTCTTTCCGTTTGGAAGATAGGGTACCCGAAATTTCTGGAATGGCCAAAATACGATTTTTGCTTAGTTCAGTATTACAGACGTGTTATATATGTTTTCGGGGTAATTTTGGCATTCTAAAGTGAATTGTGGCATAAATAAAGCTCTATCTTCAATAGCAGGGAGGTAACGAGGGGTCCAAAATTTCGAGAAAGGCCCAAAATACAATTTTCCGAAGTCAAGTCTATAATTTTGAACATCTAAATTGAATATTGACATGTGTTAAGCCCTATCTATGAAGTCGTATCTCTTATGGTATGGCTGTTAGGGTCCCCAAATTCTGCACGCTGTCAATCAATAATTCAATATATCAATCAACCATAAACCAACTACATAACAAGCCACAACGACTCAACGACTGAAGGTCCCATTCTGCTTCTGACCTGCGAACTAAACAGACGTGGAAGAAGCGAGTAACTGCTTTACCTATCAAGTAATACACAACGAAGATTCGACATCCAGGAAGTGAACAGAGACATTTAATAAAAACAACAAGGACTGTCCCTTATTGTCAGGCAGAGAGAAAAAGTCAACCACTTTGACGAAATTGAGCAATGAAACAGCAAGACTCTATGTGATGTCAAGAGCTGTGCCTTATTGGCAGTCTGAAAGAAGAAGTCAACTACTGAGACGAAATTGCAGAATATGCCACCAAACCTTTTGTCGCCGAGACAATCTCCAACGACACATGAACACACATAGAATGAAGCCCCGTAGGTTTCGTTGTGAAGAATGTGCACAGAAATGCAGTAGAAAAAATGTGTTATTACATCACCAACGTACCAAGCATCAAAGCAGAGAAGATGCTCAAGCCCAACCTAACACAATAAATGGCTATACCATTACACTGAAGATAGAGCAAGGAATGAACAAACAGAAGAACAGCTTCTTTGAAACAGTTCAAATCCCGAACCAAGAAGATGCAGAAAAAATCAACATCCAGTTGAATGGAAATAACTCCAGATACAATGCAACGACTGCACGTGGATCTCCGACCCGTCCCTGTCTCATGACGGAGAAAATGAACTATGAAAATGACAATGACTTCGTTATTCTTATGATCCCTTGAGTCATGTAACAAGTGTCATTGTTCATTAAGCCCTTCCGAATATTACTCCCCCACTGTAGCAAAAGTAACAATATCCCAAATCATAGAGCAGCAGCAGCAGAAGCAATATATTAGGACCACCCCGAGTACCAGCAGCAGCAATATATAAGACCCCAAAGCAGCAGCAGCAGCAATCACCACCACCACTGAAACCAAACAATCATCCCAACCATCACTCAATTCACCGAAAAAAACACAAGAAAATGTCAATAATAATGTGAAATTTTAACGTAAAAACACAAATAAAAGAGAAAAAATTTTAAAAAAAAATGAACAAATGCACCAATTAACACAAAAAGCCCATAATGTTATACAAAAACACAAAGTAAAACAAAGTATTAAGCATGTAACAAAATATGTTCACGAAAACTACAAAATAAGAAAACAGATGTGATGAAAACAATTTTGCAAAAATACGTGCAAAAATTTTAAAATATGTCAAATAAAACACATAATAGTTATGAAAATACGGAAATTAAGGAAAACACGTGTGATTAAATTTAAGCAAAATGAAAATTAAACGAAAACATTTGATAAGATATGTACAAATTAGTTAAATAAAACACAAAACATGTAAAAGTATGAACATATCATATAGAAGTGTTATTTTTATTAAAAATAGGGAGTCGTTATTACAATGAATTAAGAATCTTGGAAAAAATGGGAGTCAAATATGAATATTTGGGAGTTAAAACTTGGATATTTATAAGGAAAACCTAGTATTTGAGAGGGTATAGGATTAAAAAAGTCAGAGGAGGAGGGCATAGAGCAGATACATGAGTTAAAAAGTCACAGAAGGATTCCATTCATAGGTTGACGTTAAAAAATAAAAGAAGGGGTAAAATGTGGGATATAAAAGTAAAAAAAGGATAAGCATTTGCAAATTGTGTTGGACATTGAAGAAAATTTATGAAAATCTTTAGAAAATCAATACATCTAACACATAATAAAAACTCATTAATAATTCAACTCTTAAAATGATATTACATATGTGAAGCACAAAGTAAATGGAAAGCTTCTATTATGATTTGCGTCAGTATAATTCAATAAAATCATCGATCCACACACCTGGAAATAAAGCCATCGAATGATTGCATCATCTTCTGGAATATTAGATCTATTCAAAGGAACATAACAATAGAGAAATGAGCCGATCAATCAAATTACAGGAAATTTAATCAATCAGACGATGACTTTGTGATAATTCCAGCCAATAAGAACACAGGATAATCGACCAATCACAAAGCCCGTAAAAAAAATATACGACCAATCATAACTATCCTTACAACGCGTCTATCTGTATATAATCAGACGCATCGAGCAACTTTTTCATTATGCAACTAACAGTCGAATTGAACAGACGTTCCCAGCGAAGATAAACAGAACAAAGGTAAGTGAACTTAATATAAATAAATCAAACTAAGTCTTTTAATAGTTTAATTGGACGATAAATAAGTTATTGAAACCGAAGACGTAACAAATAATAAAGAATTACAGTGATGGAAACGTTCAACATTGCCTACCACACGCACACGATCCACACGATGAACGCACACGATTCACACGATGAACGCACACGATTCACACGTTGAGCGCACAAGATTCGCATAATGAATGGTACAGAAAGTTCTCAATCGTGTACCTGTATTGTGTACCGTTTAACGCTCACCCTGTCGGTTAAATAATTTTGTATATTTTCGTGAAACGAACTCGAAATGTAATATATGAGCGTGCAAAAAAAGTCGGGAGTCTTACAATTCACTGTATAAATAAAGCGGCCGTAACAATATCAGAATATGGTCTATAGGGTCGGCAAAAACTTATTTTTTTAAAATTTTGTCAGCAAAAAAAAATCAATAAAATAAACAATTTTATTAAATAAAAGTAAAAAAAAGTCCTGATATATATAGTGAAAGATTTAGCAAAATCAGCCACAAACACCTAAGAAAAGAAACATTACTTTTAAATTCCATTTACACAATACTGAAACTTTGTATAATTTAACCATAAATATATACAGATATAAGAAAGGGCACTTTTTCTCCATTTAACATTATACCGGTGTCCGCAATTCTTCTTCAGATTATTAAACCATAAATGTAAAAGAAAGGGCACTTGTTCTCTATTTTATATGTACCGATGTCCGCAATACTAAAACTTCATATAATTTAACAACTTTTCTCTATTTCATATTATACCGGTGTCGCAATACAAAAACTTCATATAATTTAACTATAGATATAAAAGAATGGGCACTTTTTCTCTATTTTATAGTATATTGGTGTCCGCAATACAAAAACTTCATATAATTTAACCATAAATATAAAAGAATGGGCACTTTTTCTCCATTTTATATTAAACCGTGTTCCACATTACTAAAGCTTTATATAATTTAACCATAAATATAAAAGAAAGGGCACTTTTTCTCAACTTTATATTATACCATTGTCCTCAATTTTAAAACTTCATATAATTTAACCATAAATATAAAAGAAAGGGCACTTTTTCTTTATTTTATAGTATACCGGTGTCCGCAATGCTAAAACTTCATATAATTTAACCATAAATATAAAAGAAAGGGCACTTTTTTCTGTATTTTATATTATACCGGTGTCCGAAATACTAAAACTATATATAATTTACTTAAATCTCCTCCTACACACGAACTGACACTAAATATTTCTACTTGCAGACATAAAACTGGTAAAACAATCGATGTAAAACGTGAAATATGTTAATTACCTCTCCAGATTTCCAAAGTGAATTAACCGGCCGTAAATACGTTACCAAAATTATGAACCCTTGGATTGTTCAACAAAAATGTCATTTATGGCATCGAACGTTCTCTATGTGGTCTTTTGTAAGTTGGTGAAACTCGTCAGTCACTTCGGGGCAGGATGAACCAACACAGGTATGATACTAAAAATCCACAATATCGGATGCTTTACAACCATTTTAATCAACCTGATCATGATCTTGCTCTTTCAATGGAGGTGTAGTTCATTGAAAAAATATACCATCATACTAATAGTCCTGGACTAAGTACACCATAAAGGACCGACAGAGATCTTTACTGGTTCAAATGACTAGGCACTTCTATGCCATATGGTTGTAATGACAACATTAAGGGAGTGGGAAATTTATCTAGTCCAGCATGTAATGAAGTTAACGTCATGCATTGTTCAATACCAACAAGAGAACAATCCGTAGTCATGGTAGGTCACAGTCGAAAATGTTTCAAGATCTATTGTCCAACCTTCAGCATCCACTTGGACCCCATTATATCAGAACGATTTTATTTCCCTTACCTGTGTAGTTCTTGAAAAAATACAAGAGTATAGTCTAAATCAGAGTGGAGTTAATCCACTGGCTCCACAATATAGACTCCGCAGTATTATCTGTGATGTAGCACAATTAAGACTGTTAAAACCTGTCAGGACTAAAGAATTACATAACAGCAACAGGAAATTTTTACATATACCATTAAAGAACAAAGGTATTGACGCTATTAATTTAAGCAAAATACTTAATCACAAACAAGTAATATCGAAAATTCCTGTCTACTTCAATAATCAATCAGTCCCCATTATTTCCTACAGCTACTATAGCACCATGGCAAAGCGTATCTTTAATTACAGAAAAACACTGCAGAACCTAGATATTGAAATTTACTCTAAAAATCCTCTGACGTATGATTATTCCAGTTCACCTTTTATATACCAACCATCTGGCCACGTTATCACAGGTTATCTGAATATCACTGAACACGATGGTCCCAGGAAAATTATTTCAAAAGGCCCGAAGTTCTGGAAACCTCAACGTATCAACTGGAATCATAATTTTAAGATCATAATGGACGCAGTTGAGGAATATGCCAGATCCTGGATCAAGCGTGAATCGAAGTTGATGACATCAACACACTGTCGGTAAAAGCTAATCGTTCTTTAGTGTTACGTAGAATACATAAATTGAAAAACTGGTTCAGAATCCACCCAAATCTATCTTCAAAGATTTTGACGCTGTATCATGTATTTCATCCCTTCACGAAAAGTATGTTGTCGTTCCAGCAGACAAAGCCGCGAACAATGTTGTTTTTGTGTGTAAAAAAACACTATTTTGATTGCCTAATACAAGAACTTGGCGTAGATAATAGTTCAGGGAAACCCACATACAAAAATATTACTATAGATAAAGATGAAATCCTGGCAAATCATAAATCGTTTATGGAGTCATTAAACATTTCTACCAACGAAAAATCTAATGATTTGCCTAGTTTGTACTGGACATCCAAACTTCATTAGTGCCCGTACAAATAACGGTTCATTGCCGGCTCTTCTAATTGTTCTACTTAAGACTGTCCATTATCCTAACTTAAAGTTTACTGCTGTGAAAGAAGGCCAGCAAAAATACTGTGATACTGTTTATTCACGTAGTAGGGTCAATCATAAGCGGATACTCAAAAATTCAAAAGATCTTCTGAACAACTTGAAAACCGGGTCACTATTAAAGATCCATTTGTTGAAAACTCTTTACTTCTCTTCCCCATTCAAAATTGAAAAGTTGTTTGATCTTATCAAAATTGCATTTACTTACAAAAAAGGACAAAGCTTTAAATATATAGCCTTACCATATACATCTACCTAATTTACTAACAAGTCCAGTTCGGAGGCAAGATATTCCAACAGACAGTCAGCATTACAATGGGTACGAATTGTGCTCCTCTCTTAGCCGACTTGTTTTTGTTCACTTACGAAACAGAATTTTGGCAAAATTTGTTCAAACAAAATAAAATTAAAGGGGCTAGATCCTTTAATTATTCATACAGATATACTGATGATGTCTTTCGCTTAATAATAGTAAATTTGCCGACTATATTCCATTAATATATCCCCCAGAACTTGTAATAAAGGAGACAACAGACACTGACCATTCTGTTTCGTTTTTAGAATCACTTCTGGAGTTTAAGGACAATAGCAACCTCAGCACACGAATTTATGACAAAAAAGACGGTTTCAATTTTGATATTGTAAACATGCCACATCTCCACAGTAATATTCCGTCTTCCCCAGCGTATGGAGTATATATTTTTCAATTAATCCGTTACGATAGAGCATGTAGTCACTACCAAGATTTTTTGCAACGACACAGATGTTTAATTCGTAAGCTTTTAAATCAGGACTTCGATAAATGCAGTTTAATAGTTTTTCTCAAGAAATTTATTGGGCGACATCCAAATTTGATTGATAAATATTTTATTCCAATTTCCACTTTTATTTAAGACGGTTTTGTTTAAGTTTTGGCTTCTTCTTTGATGTTTTTCTTTGTGCCATTTAAGTGTTATTTGTGCACCGAGCCACACAAACATTTTACCGCATGAGACAAGGCTTGTACATCGAACGACAAAAACATTTTACCTGTGTGAAAAAAATTTTAAAAATTTATACTGTCTCAATTCGTGTTGTTGTGAATTGCCGTGATTTTGAATTTATGATTTTAGAATTTCCCCTTTCCTCGTTCTTGCTTCGGTATTCGTTTGCCGATGTATATTGACATTTAACACAATCTGGGTGCACAGAAGCTATAGTTAGTCGTCATTTAAGCGGGAGGTTGATGCACCATTAAACCTGGTTTAACCGACCATTTCATTTATAAAATGTCCTTTCCAAGTCGGTAATATGACGGCTTGCCAAAAATGTTCTGTGTTTGGTTGTGTTTCCCTGATTTTGTCCTGTTATACGGATTTTCCTTACTGGTCTCTCCTTTTGATCGATTCTGACTTTTGTTAAAAACTGTTAAAAAAAATTGTCACTTTTATTAACCATAAATATAAAGGAGAGGGCACTTTTTGTCTATATTTTATAATATACCGTGGTCCGCAATACTAAAACTTCATATAATTAAACCATAAATATAAAAGAAAAGCACTTCTTCTCTATTTTATATTATACCAGTGTCCGCAATACTTAAACTTCATATAATTTTACCATAAATATCAAAGAAAATGCACTTTTCTATATTTAATATTATACCGGTGTCTGCAATACTAAAATTTCATATAATTTAGCCATAAATAAAAATGAAAGGGCACTTTTTCTCTATTTTATATTAAACTGGTGTCCGCATTACTAAAACTTCAAATATTTTAACCATAAATATAAAAGAAAGGGGTTTTTACTCCAGTGTACCAGTGTCTGAAATATCAAAACTTCCTATCATTTAACCGTAGATATAATAAATTCATCTGATTCGACTTTTATTGTTCTTCTATATTGAACAGCCGAATATAGCTGCATTATTAATATTAAATATTTTAAGTTGATTAAATAAAGATTTACGTTCCTAAACAATCAATGATTTGTGACAAAAAATCGCCAGTGATACTTAATCTTTAATTTTTATTTTCTTCTTGTAAAATCGACAGTTGTAAAAAAGGTATATTTCGAGTTTTAAAAAAATAAAAATAAAACAAACGTGTTGTGTAGAAAATTGGCAAACATATCTATAAGATATTGAATTTAAATGAAACGAGCAAACGCACGCTACACGACACACGCAATGAATGTTACACCATGCACGATACACCATGAGCGCACACGATTTTCACGATCAACACAAACGGTCTACACGATGAACGCATACGATTCACACGATGAGCGCTTTTGTGGGAATGTTGAACGTTTCAATCTCTGTAATCAATAATACATAATAAAATAGCGTATCATATTTTCCAGATGAATTCATGCGGATACTGTCACCAGTCCTTTGACAGTAGAAGAGAATTGTTGAGCCACTACAGAATGTTTAAAGACCATATGACTTTTGCCTGTAGCATTTGCCCTAAGCGGTTTACAAGGAAAGCTAACTTAGAAGCACATCTAAAATGCCACGACAAGCGCAGATATCCATGTATGGAATGTCATGCCACGTTCTGTTGACCATCTGCTTTAGAGCGTCACACTCAGGAAAGACATCAAGTCGAAGGAGCTAGTACTAAACCCCAAAAGCCTGAAGACATGTTCGAATTAAAGATAAAAGGTCGAAAAAGTGCACCAAGATTTCAAACCACGGCTACCTAGTACCAAATCCAGTTCAAGGAGATCAACGTCCAGAGCCTTCAACAAGTGCTACAAACGTTGCACGGTATATTCGACGCTATCTTAAAAAGAGTAATCACATTTACAAAGCCAGAGGACTTAGTGCAGATCTCACTTCAGATACCTGATGTTGACTTTCCCATTGCCATGCCGTTCTTGAGGGTGGATCAACTAACCAGCAATCTATTATTGGCAAAGTGGAACGCGTTGTGCAATCCAACGAGTAGTTTACATTAACAGAAGATGTCAAAATGGAAGTCACACGCGTTGACATGCCTACGGGCAGCGGACGGAAGAGAACCAACTATATTCATATAAAAGGTTCCTGGGACGTAAAACTTCAATCATCCAGATTAAAAACAATGACGAGTTGTGTTATGCCAGAGCGATCGTTACAGCGAAGGCTAAAATTGGTGGACACGAAAAATAGGACATTATTAGCCAGGACCGGCCCATTCAGGAAGAGTTGGCAATAGAGTTACATGCTAAAGCAGGAGTACCTTTACAACAATGTGGTATCAAAGAGATCAAACGATTCAAAGCAGTTCTATCGGAGTATCAGATTTATGTATTCAAAAAGCATTTCCACACTGTTATATGCAAAGAACCAGAAGCAGAGAAGAAGATATACCTGTTTTACCACGAGAACCATTACGATGTCATTACAAGGATGCCGGGTTTCCTGTCACGTGTCAATTACTGTAGAAAATGTTATAAAGGATACGGCAATAAAGAGCAGAATTCATGCCATTACATATGCCATTATTGTAAAATTCACGACCAAACCGAAGATGACGAGTGCACACTTTGTACCGATTGTGGACGGTATTTTAGAGGGTCGACATGTTTCGATCTTCACCAACAGATGATATCAGCGGGAAACTCTACCTGCATGACTACAAATGCTCAACCTGTGGACAAACCATGAACAAAAGATATGAAGATCATTTATGTGGAAAAGTCTACTGTAAAACCTGTAAAGATTTCTACCCATCAGGACATTACAGCTACATGCTACCCGCAAATACTAAGGATGGACAAAAGAAAAAACTTATATTTTCTTCGATTTTGAATGTACCAAGGATGACCTTGTCAATTGCAATCAAGAATGCAACCCAGACGAAACCGGTAAATGTTCAAACTGTAAACATTTCAAATGTGGCTCCTACGAACACCAGCCAAATCTGTGTGTAGTACACAAAGTCTGTTTGAAGTGTATGAATAACAGAATCGATGAACACACGTCCTGTGCAGAATGTGGGAAAAACGGACTATTATTTACAGGACTTGAAACCACCGACCACTTCTGCCAATGACTATTCTCTGGAAAAAACAATTGAGCTATCGTCCTGTTCCACAACTTTAAAGGATACGACAGTTATCCTATCTTAAGCTACTTGTATACCGATTGTATACCGAAGGAATATTACCAAATGTGATTCCGAATGGAACGAAGAATATGGCCGTCACTGCAACATCAGAATGGTTGACTCTATGAACTTTTCACCGATTGCATAATCCAAACTACCAAAAATGTTTGGCTTAAATGAGCTCAAGAAGGAATACTTTCCTCACCTATTCAACACTAAAGAAAATCAATCCGTGATACTCAACCGCCTACCAGATGTCAAATATTACCAACCAGAAAAAATGAAGCTCAAGGAGAGATAAGTGCCTTCTTCGAATGGTGCAACACACACCGGAGTTTCATGTTCGAGTTACACCAAGAACTGTTCAGTTATTGCCTTTCCGATGTGGAAATACTGAGAAAAACCTGTCTCAAGTTCCGATAATTATTCATGGAGATGACATCCACCGACGGACACGGAGGAATCGATCCATTCCAACAATGCATTGCGATAACATTTGCTTGTAACTTGGTGTTTCGCACTTTGTTTTTAAAACCGGACACTATAGGCATCATACCCGCCCTCGGCTACCGGCCATAAGAGAAACAATCCATTAAAGCAATGAAATGGCTACAACATCTATCTGAAGTGCACGGTATTCGGATACACCACGCTCGTAATGGCGGTGAGAAGGAAATCGGTGGGTACAGGTCGATGGATACCACGACAATAAAGTCTTTGAATACAACGGTTGTTTCTGGCACGGATGTTTACTTTGTTATAGTGCCTCGACCGTCAATCCAGTAAACAATATGACGATTGTGAAATTACACCTGCGTACACTTGATAAGAAAAAATACCTAGAAGACGAAGGCTATACCTATGTCGGTGTATGGGAGTGCGATTTCGATAGAAAAATACAGAGTGATCCTCACTTACAAAGTCTCGTAAACTCTCTAGAATATGTTTACCCATTGGAACCCAGACATGCCTTTTACGGAGGACCTACAGAAGCATTCACAATGTACAAAAAAGCTTCTAACGATGAAAACATTGATTACTACGACGTTACTTCACTGTATCCCGACGCCAACAAGACCGGCAAGTTACCCATGGGGCATCCAACCACCATCACGGATAATTGCAAAAATATACAGCAATACGAAGGACTTATCAAATGCAAAGTACTTCCACCGAGAGGACTCTACATCCCAGTACTCCCTGCAAAAATAAACAACAAACTATTGTTCACGTTATGTAAACATATGCCGAATACAGTCAAAAAACGCCTCGTCAACATATAGACGAGGAAAGGGCTCTGACCAGAACCTGGGTCACCGATGAACTTAAGAAAGCGTTGGAGAAAGGATATCAGATAGACAGAATCTATGAAGTCTGGCATTTTGACACGGAACAATACGATCAAACGACTGAGACAGGAGGACACTTTACCGAATACGTCAACACTTTCCTGAAAATGAAACAGGAAGCCATCGGATGGCCAGAATGGTGTCAAACGGAAGAAGACAAACATAGCTATATCAGAAAAGGGATATTATTAGACTATGATAAAATAAAGAAGAACCCGGGGTTACGAGCTTTAGCCAAACTGATGTTAAACAGCTTCTAGGGAAAATTTGGTCAAAGATCCCATATGCCACAAATAAAATACTATTCCGAACCAAGCGACTATTTCAATTTGTGAAGTAGTGAACAAATCAGTCTTATCGGCGTTGATCTCCTAAGTGATACGATGATTGGAGATGATACTGATACACAGAAGAATTCGTCGAAGACTCGGGACGGACCAACGTGGTTATTGCTGCCTACACTACAGCCCGAGCAAGACTACAGCTGTACAGTTATTTGGTGAACCTGGACAACCGCGCAATCTACGCAGATACAGATTCCATTGTATTTACTTTCCAATATGTAGAGTGGAAACCACAATAGGGAGACTACTAAGGAGAACTAATAGATGAGGTGGTTGGAAATTGAATTACATAATTTGTAACTAGTGGACCTAAAAACTATGCCTACAGATAGACAGCACCAGACAACGATGGAACCGAAACTGCATTTAAAGTGAAGGGAATAACACTCACCTACAAGTATGCCCTGATCATCAACTTCGATACGATTAAAGACATAGTGATAATCAACAGAAACAAAGTGAAAACAATGAGCGATTATATCCGGATCATGCGAGATAATATGAAACTCCTGTCCGTATATCAAGATATAGACTATAGAATCATATTTGACAAAAGAGTGGCCATGGACGATTATAGCACGAGGCCGTATGGATTTTAAATTGTAAAGGTATCATGTGGATGGCTCTGCGACCCATGCTTGCTTCATGGCGGGGAAAATAAATTATGTCTACTGTAATTTAGTTTATTGTTTATTGCCTTATGAAAAGAAAAGCATATAGATACAGGAAACAATGAAGGAAATGTACCAAAAATCAATAATGATACAGAACGGGACAAAACAAAATAAATTGGATAGTAATAAAAAGATACATCAGGACAAAATGAAAAACAATACAAAAGTTTGACTCTAGAGTGAGAAAACAAAGCCAGATAACTACGATCGGTGAAGTTTAAAAAAGAGTTAAAGGGTTGAAAAGCTGGGACAAATCGATATAAATACCAATGCAAAGGCTTGGATAGGGTTATATGTTATGCAATAGTACAGAAAATATATATAAAAGGTTAAGGCACTCAACAAAGAACAATTAAAGAATAAAAAAAGGGGATACGTACAAACTTCGATACACTAGTATCTAAGAGCAATAAAAGGAGGCATATTTTGAAAAATTAAACAATACTGTAACCAGGGAAATTTTCGCGCCGTCTTTATTTCGCGGTAAACTGACAGGATTTTAGTTCGCGCTGTTTTGAATTCGCGCTGTCAAATTGTTAATCAATGCCTTCAATAATAGAAAAGTATATTCGCGCCGTTTTATTTTCGCGCTTCAATTCCAAACGCGAAAATCGCGAAATTAAAACTGCCGCGAAAATTTCCCGGTATATAGTATGAGGCTTGGCTTAGAATAATGAAACTTGGATGCCCCATCCCAAGCGTCCAACCACTCTCACACCGCTTCACTACGTTAACGGTGCTCTAAATTCGTGACGCTTGAAAGTAAGGTTTATGGATGACCATATAAGGAAAATAAGCGTGGTTAATTACTTCATTTGCATAATCGAGGACATTTGTTTGGTATATTAACATTAGCTCTATTGGAGGACAGGTGTTCTAGGGTGACATAAAACACTACTCGTCAGAAAGGCAGTTGCGTCATAATGTTCTTATTATTGATTTACCCATGAAATGAACATTCCCATCTTAATATGTGTAATTATTGATACTTTTTTTAAAGATCGCGTCTTCCTGAACATATTGTATGTTGAATGTCTTTTTGTATCTTCAATGGTATTTGAGCTATAAAAAAAAACCTTGAAATAAGACAGCAAAGTCGGTTTGTGGTTCATAGACCGAAAACGGTTGATCCAATAATTTTGGACCCATGGTAACATATGTAGATCTTAAGAAGACACACATTTTTGCAATTACATGTTATCAACTATCTAGTACAGTTTATGAATTAATCCAATGAAAACGTCTAGGGTCAAAGTTCAAAGTGACCAATGACCTTTGATCTTGGCATTTTCAAATGTAACACATATCAACTAAGCCTTAGTTGAAAGGAAAAGATTCCAGGTTTCTATCTCTTGAAGATGTAACAATTTTTTCAAAGGGTATATCTCCTGAACGGTTGACCATAGAGTTTTGGTCCAATGTAACAAAAGACAGCCATGACCTAACCAACATTTTAGTCATTACACTTAATCAGTTATTTTAATAGTTTCCGAGTTATTCCAATTAGAATGTTTGAAGTCATTTCAATGTGACCAATGACGGTGGTCATTTTGGGAATTCTAAAGCCTTCGTGCACTTCTTTGGATTGATTTCTACAATGGTACCGAGTTTCATTAAGTTCTGCCCACCCGTATCTGAGAAAATGTTTGGACAATGTTGGAAATCGTTGAAGAAGAATAATAATAACAAGTGATAACTGTGTTCGCAAGCGAAACACAAAAGTCTCCAAAACGAACTCCCATATCGGATTCCTGGGCATTATTAAACCCCCTTTCAGAAAAAAATTGAGCAGGGATTCCCCTTATAAATTACTAATACGTATAGTCGATTTTAAATATAACGCTTAGCAGAAAACAACTTTTTCCTAAATTTTTTGCTTTCTAGCTTGGTTCCCATGGCAACCGAATGCCCCATTATCCATTTTAAGAAATTCTTTAACTTGTTTCCAAAAAAATTGGGCAAGGGTTCCCCTTATAACCTAAAAAATACATATAGCTGAAATGAAATACAGTTATCAATAATAAATACGTTTTTCCTAAATTTCATTTTTTGGATATGGTTTCCATGGCAACGGTACTAATTTTGAAGTTTCCAATCCTGAGGAACTCTTTCTGACATGACACACATCTTTCCTATGAAGTTTCAGGGAGTTGCAGTAAATAATTTTAAGATACAGTGAAAAAATGGTGAAATACATCAGCAAACGAAAACCGAAGCAAGAACGAGGAAAGGGGAGATTCTAAAATCGTAAATCGAAAATCACGATAATTCACAGCAACACTAATTGAGACAGTTTGGCAAAGGCAAAACAAATGAACAAAATGAACAAGAACAAGAAAGTCACAAAACTAAAGCACTAGCAGTGTGAACCCCTATAAAAACTGAGGTATCATCAGGTCCTCCTGAAAGGTAAGCATGATCTGCTCCACGCGTGGCACCCGTCACACAGTGAGTGAAAAGTCCGGTTTTGTCACAGTCGGTGTTAGTCAGTCCGGTAACAAACTCTGTATCTACCCAAAGATATCTGTTCTCATTTGTGTAATGGTCTGTCAAAACATGGTGACGACCGTAAAACTTCTGTAGTGACAATTGCAACAGTAACTGAACATACCCTTGATGTATAAGTTTTTGAGACAGTAATTTCGCTCTGTTGACAAAATCGCTGTACAAACTACAGGCACGGCAATAGCGAATGAATTGTGAAATGTGCACGCCATATACCGGAGAAGTGGGAATATTACTGCTCAAAAACGATAAGTTCACTATTGGAAAGTCGGAATCATCACGCTTGTCGTAAAGTTTTGTTTTCAGACGTCCAGAGTTGTCAATGTAGAGGTATAGGTCTAGGTATGCTGCTGATGATGGTGTATCAGTGGTCTCTTTACTTTCGAGTTCATTTGGGTATCTTACATTGTATAAGATGAAGGTTATCCTTGAATTGAGGATTGTTTAATGAAAGAACATCATTTTTATAACGGAAACTGAAATTAAAGGATTTGGCTAGCTTATTGTCATTTTTTTCTAAACTAGCCCTTGTATGAACCTGGCTTCATACGAATAAAGAAACAAATATGCTAAAAGTGGTGCACAATTAGTCCCCATAGGTATCTATATTGTCTGCTGGAAAACTTGTCCTCCAATTTCTACAAATATGTTATTAATCAAGAATTTCAGGATTTCAATGACATCCTCCTCTGTATACTTTTTGTGTGCATCAGTGTGATGTTTAACAAAATATGCCACATCTTTACCTATCATTAAAAATGGATATTTTCTTTCACCCTTTTTAGTACGGAAAGACTGATGTATTAAATGCTGGAGTACTGACTTAAGCTTATCGTGTGGAAGAGTAGTATAGAGAGTAGAAAAATCAAATGTTCTGACACTATGTAGTCAAAATTTCATTTTTTCATAGGTTTCTGTAGTAAACTCCACACCTTTTTGCACCCCAAATATACCCTTAATGGGCCCCCTTGAAAATTTTTTGGATGATTGCACATCTAGATAGAAGGAGCAAAAATCCTACAAAGTTTGAAAGCTCTAGTATGGTCTCCGAGATCTGCTTTTGACAAGTTCATCCGGACGAGAAGAAAAAAAAGATGGAATAGTAATAACAATAAAACAAGTTATAACTGTGTTCGTAGATCGAAACACAAAAGTCTCCAAAACGAACTCCATATCGGATTCAAGGCAATTATGAGACCCCCTTTTAACAAAAATTTGAGCAGGGATTCCTCTTATAATTTACTTTATACATATAGTTAAAATCAATTATGAAATACAGATGAAAACACATTTTTCTCAAAATTGTAGCTTTTTGGTTTGGTTTCCAAGGCAACCAAATGCTCAATTATGCAGTGAAACAGATCTAAACCTCACTAAAAAAATGGGCAGGGGTTTCCCTTAAAACTTTAATAATATATCGGATTCCTGGCAATTATGAGACCCTCTTTTAACAGTTAAAATTTTGAGCAAGGATTCCCCATATAATTTACTTTATACATATAGTTAGAATCAATCATATAACATTCAGAAGAAAACACGTTTTTCTCAAAATTGTAGCATTTTGGTTTGGTTTCCAAGGCAACCAAATGTTCAATCATGCAGTACAAGTAATTCTAACCCTCATTTAAAAAAAATTTGGGCAAGGGTTCCTCTTATAACCTATATAATACCTATAGCTGTAAGAAAAATACAATTATCAACATTAAATACTGTTTTTTTTCAAAATTTCAATTTTTTGGCATGGGTACCATGGCAACAGTACTAATTTTAAAATTTCCAATTCTGTTGGATTTTATCTGACATCACACACAACCCTCCTACCTGTATCAATTTTGAAGCATATTGTGTCAATAGTTTTTGAGTAACAGTGAAACATTTAAAATTTAAATTTCCCATAGAAATACTGTAGTACGACCCCACCCCTTTTTGGGCCCCAAACATATCCTTATTGGACCCTTGTTGGACAATTGTTTGCTGTTCGCACATCTACATGCATGGGCCTAATATCCTGCAAAGTTTGAAAGCTCTAGGTCTAATGGTCTCTTAGAAAATCAATGGACAAGTTCATTGCGACGAGAAGAAAGGGAAAGAAGAATAATAACTAGATTTGCAATTGCAAGCGATAGCTGATGTCACCCCTGGCAGCCAATTCGATGCTTCCATCTTGTTCGCAGCGTTATAATCTACCTAGAAATCAATTTTCGTTGAAATCGGACAACGTTGTTATTTTGACGTATTTTGGCGGACATCTTGGAAATGGCGGCCATTTTGAAAATAAAAATATTAAAACGCACATCTTCATATGGTGATCCAACTTTGAGTCAAGTTTCATGAACTTCTGATCATGAATGGCTGAGTAATAGACTGGACAACTTTTGGCTGGAATAATAAAGAATAATAATAATAACTAGATTTGCAATTGCAAGCAATAGCTGATGTCGCCCCTGGCAGCCAATTCGATGCTTCCATATTGTTCGCAGCGTCAAAATCTGACTAGAAATCAATTTTTGTTGAAATCGGACAACGTTGAAATTTTGACGTATTTTGGCAGCCATCTTGGAAATGGCGGCCATTTTGAATTTTTTTTTCATAGCCTGCACTCCGCGTTATGGTGATCTAACTTCCTACCAAGTTTCATTTGATTATATCAAACCGTTCTCTCAAAATAGTCCGGACAAGAAAGTGTGGAAGAACAATAATAATAATAACTAGATTTGCAATTGCAAGCAATAGCTGATGTCGCCCCTGGCAGCCAATTTGATGCTCCCATCTTGTTCGCAGCGTCAAAATCTACCTAGAAATCAATTTTCGTTGAAATCGGACAACGTTGAAATTTTGACGTGTTTTGGCGGCCATCTTGGAAATGGCGGCCATTTTGAAAATTTTTTTCGGAAGCCTGCACTTCTCGTTATGGTGATCTAACTTCCTGTCAAGTTTCATTTCCTTACACCAAACCGTTTTCTCAAAATAGTCCGGACAAAAATGTGTGGAAGAACAATAATAATAATAATAATAATAATAATGATAATAACAAAGAATAAGAACAAGAAAAAGAAGAAACAGAACAATAACAATATGTCGCCCCGACTACGTCTGGGGCGACATAACTAGTATTAATTGTGTTTGGATGCAAACACGAGAAGTCTCCCAAACGAACTCCCATATCAGAATTCAAAAGCTAAAGATGAGATCCACAAATTTAAAACAATCTTCATGTCAAATTTCATTCGAATCTGCGAACTTTGGATTTTCCCGCCTTTTAACCGTTTCCATGGCAATGGTCACCATTTTGAAGTCTTTTAGACCGGATCCCAATTCTATACATGTAAGGCAACCTTCTTGTAAAATTTCATCAAATTCTGAACACTTTGAGTTTCCAACCTTTTTAACGGTTTCCATGGCAACGGTCGCCATTTTTAAGTCTTGTAGACCGGAACCCAATTCTACACATGTTAGGCAACCTTCCTGTTAAATTTCATCCAAATCTAAGCACTTTGATTTTCCTGCCTTTTTTACCATATCCATGGCATCGGTTGGCATTTTGAAGTCTTTGACACTGGAACCCATTTGTAAACCTGTTAGACAACCTTCCTATAAAATTTCATTCAATTCTGAGCACTTTGATTTTCCGCCTTTTTTTACCATTTCCATGGCATCTGTCAGCATTTTGAAGTCTTGGACACTGGAAATCAATTCTACACATGTTAGACAACCTTCCTATTAAATTTCATTCAATTCTGAGCACTTTTGATTTTCCCGCCTTTTTTTTACCATTTCCGTGGCATCGGTCGGCATTTTGAAGTCTTGGACACTGGAAACCAATTCTACACATGTTAGACAACCTTCCTATAAAATTTCATTCAATTCTCAGCACTTTGATTTTCCCGCCTTTTTTGGGAGTTTTCATGGTAACCGGTGCCATTTTCAAAATTCCAAGACTGGAAAGCACATCTTGGGATAAGGTTCTATCATCATGTGAAGTTTGGTCAAGATTGGATCACTAGTGTCCGAGAAATTTGGTGGACAAAGT
>MJUU01011924.1:0-22195 GCA_002080025.1 Modiolus philippinarum | reverse complement strand
TGGCCCAAAAATGTGTTCTACTATTTTTATCCATCTTTCCTGTAAAGTGTCGTTCAATTTGGAGCACTTTTAATTTTCCCACCATTTTTGCATTTCCATGGCAACGGCAGCCATTTTGAATTTTTTTTGTCCCAAAATGTGTTCTACCATTTGTATACATCCTTCCTGTCAAGTTTCGTTCAATTTGGAGCACTTTTAATTTTCCCGCCTTTTTGCGTTTCTATGGCAACGGCGGCCATTTTGAAAAATTTCACGACCCAAACACACCCCTTTGGATAGGTATCCATCATCCTGTGAAGTTTCAAGAAGATCAGACCAATATTCTTCGAGAAAACTTCCGGACAAGTTCAGTGGCAAAGAAGAGGGAAGAATAATACAGTTCAGGGAAAATTCAAGATTGCCGTTTTTGTGATCCCTCAGTGATCATTTTGTGATCCTGTAGCAGTCAATGATTGCAATCAAGGATTGTTTTACTTGCGATCAATGATCATACGGGTATGTGCGATCAATGATCACAAAACAATTTGCAATCTTTGATCCTAAAAGTTATGATCAGTGATCACACCTTGTGCTGGGATCCTTGACAACAGTGCGATCCTTGATTGCACAACATCATTGATCACAACAGTGCGATAATTGTGATCATTCATTGCAAGATTGTGATCCTTGATCGCAAACTCATATGATCCTTGATCGAAAAACTGTCATCCTTGATCTCAAATTTGTGATTATTGATCTCCAAGTGAGGTATATAGTTATAAGTTCGTTCCATTTACAAACATATTTAATTTGTATTAAAGGGAACTTTGAAAAACTGAAAAGTCTTGAAATGCATGCCTTGTCCTTCATACCTTTTGAATGCATTAACATATAGAGAAATTATTCACAAATATTTTAAAAGGTAATAGAAGATCTATAAGATGATACATTACTTTATGCAGAGACATATAATTATATGTCTTTGCTTTATGAAAGTAATTTTAAAGACATCGCGATTGCCGGAAGAAAAAATGTGAAATTAGGACTTTAAGCTTTCATTTTCGAAATCTAAAATGGCTTAAAATGATATATTTTTGTGTTACTAAGAGGTAGAAAAAGTGGCCCGGAAAGACTGCTATTGTTGTCTAACAACTTTGAAATTTATAACTTTGAGTGTGTATTGAATAAAAATCAGATTAGCCGATCAATTTGTTGTTATTGATATCAAAAGATAATTTATCTATGTATAAAAACGCATAAACTGCAATTGTTTTTACTTAAGCAAAAGGTCAAAACCGTGACCTGAAATATATCTTGTATGTTGGAATTACGCATTTACAAAACACATGTACATTGTACAATATTTTCAACTTTCTTTGTGTATTGCATGGGACTTGGTTTTAAAGACAGTTGATTAATAAATAGAATGCTGTGGCTTATTTAATTTTCCTGATATCTAAACAAAAGATCAAACGCGTGGCCGGAATTACATATGGTGTGGTCAATCACGTGCCAAATTTTCAACTTTGAACGTATATTGAATAAAAATAATTATCCGGTAAAAAATGTTTCTGATGTGGTAAATCATCTGCTCTTTGAGTGTATTGTTTGAGAATCGGATAAATCAGAGATATGTCTCTGTATAAATCAGTCAAATTTCTGTTCCATATATCATAGAATAATTCATTTACAAATAAAATTTGTTTATTAATGTATAATAGTGGAAAAAGAAATAATCCGCAACACTGGATTGAAATATACATGTTTGGTATGATCTACCCAAGGCTTGATTTTGTTATTTCTAAACAACTTATCTGCAGCAAAGGAGCAAAATTTAATCAATGTACATCAAAATATATAAATTTCTCCAATAACGTGTACAAACCCTTATCCGAGAGATACGACTTGAAATCTTGTTATGTGGGAGTATTATACCTATCAAAAAATATCACAAATAGGAGATACCCCACCCACCTCTGTCATCTAATTTGGCATTATAAATACGTAGTTTTATGGATACCAATTCACATCCTGATAATTAAAATAAACGTGTCAAGCTTTGTGACACATTGTTGGTAATTAGCATCATCCATGCAAAATGGTTTGATGTAAAAAATAATCAAACGTTAACAAACAAGCAAACATAAATAAATAAAAAAACTTATATTCATTTTATTTTTTCAGATTATTTAAAACGAATATTTCCAAGACAAGTATAAAATTTTTTGAATTACTTGAATATGATTAATTTCAAGATGCCTTTTTGACAGAAAACTACATTAATGATGCTTTATATTCTGCTGAAGTGAAATATCCAGGTAAATCCAGCAATTTGATTTGTTACCTTGACAGGGGATATGAAACTGTATCCCCTTGGTAACAAAATAACATGTTTTTAATGCTTTTAACAGAAAAATTATAGCACTTCTAGCAGAATATAATAATTATTCGGTCTTTAAAGAGGATACAGATTTATATTCCCTGTCTGTGCCCTATATCCCCTTCGCCTAACGGCTCAAGGGATATAAAATACAGACAGAGAATATTAACCCGAATCCCCTGTGAAGATCCTCGAATAACATATAATATCGGGTTCGATATCATTATTTGAATACGCAACCGGTTTGTCGGAAAATCGAAGACTGAAAAACTTTGTAATTATGGATATTTAATTGTAAAATTGAACATTTTATTATCTTCCGATGCAGATAGCATTACGCGAACAAGCCTATCGATAATGAGATCTTGCATTAGGATAATTGACGCATACCGAATTAAACATTCTAGGGGACAGTTCAATTATAGTGTGCCGGGTGTAAAACAGTATACCCTTCCGGAAAACCTTATGACACTCTGTTTGTAGTGGTTCACAGTATCATTCTCGGTTTGCTTCGTCTTCATCACGATCACACCACAGTACAATATTTCCAAGAGTAACAGCTTTTTTGTAATTTTTGTCAAGTTTTGCCTAAATTCTGCCTTAAATTTAAGTATCGATTACAATGTATTTGTGACTCGATTGCCCAGGTCAATTAACATGTTTGATAAGGCACGTGAAGTAAATAAAAGCCCACAGACCTCTATGGAGTTGCATTGTGTGCATGATGAAGGAAGATGACCTTTAAACCTTTATATGATATTTCCTTTGGATGTAAGTGATCACTGAATGGAATATACAAACATGTAGTTCATGCGGTTGTATCGCGAGTTCATTGACAGTCTATGATTTTATCAGACTACATAAAATATGTATATATTCCGTTTTAAGTTCGGAAGTTCTGTCAGAGACAAATAATACATTTGCATACGCCTTTGAATCTGTTCAGATGTTTTCAACTTAAGATTTAAGCAGGTTCAAACGATATGACATTACATACAATCCTGTCCTCTTCAGTAGACCAATCATGGAATACGCATCTTAGGTTCTTTTAAGATTATTTTGAAAAAAAAGGAGAACGTTTCGTCATCCCTTTTTCAGTATAAAAGTTTTGTTAATTAATACTTCTAAAGGATATAGAGATTGATTGCTGCATTTGACACCACTTTGATTCTACGGACCTTTTTTGCGCAGTGGGTTAATGTTCCCTGTCTAATGATAAGCAAGCTAAAAAAAATGTCACACAGTGACTGCATATAATTTTGTCCTTTTTATCCATTTAAGAAGAGGCGGACAGGGTTAAGGGAGATCGGGAGAAAGGAGAAAGGTCATGGGATGGAAAAGAGGGCTGGAAAAAGGAGTGGGAAGGGAGAAAAGAAAATGAAAGGGATATCGGGAGAAAATGGGCAGAAGAAAGGAGAGGGGCGAATGAAAGGAGAGACACACCCTGTTCGCCCCTCATTTTACTTGACATTTCTTTTCCATTTTCAGAGAAGATTAAATATATAAGCCCGGCACCCGAATCGGTTTTCAGGGACTCAGGCTACAGTGCTGCCGAGTGCATCCCCAGCTGGTGAATAGGGAAATACCCTGTCTATGCGGGATTGTCAGGTCATAATACGGCAAGCGAACCGTAATAGTCGACCTGTATGAAAGACTTCATGCTACATGGAGAATAAAGACCCCTTCTATATTTTTCGAAAAAGAGCAGAGTCACTGGGTCTCGTATAGAAAGCTAAATTTCCCGCCCCTACCCATACTCCGCTTTTCCAGTGGCAATCTAAAACTCGTTGCCCGGTTGTCCCTTCCACCTTTATTTTTGTTTCACTGTGTTCTCGTTCTGATATAGCTGAAACATTTCTCACTGGACGTTAAACTCTAACTATCGGTAATCAATCAATCAATTAAATGTATAAGCAGTCCTGACTCGATTATTGATAAAACATAGTTTGATCATAACCTCTGAAACTATATAGATGCAAACTGAATCAAACATCACATGGAAGTATTTTCGTCAAAGCCAAACAAAGTTAAACATACGACTCTATGTCAAAAATATTGTGATCATCACCCCCGGGGGTACTTTGATAGTACTGACGCAATTTGAAGCATGGAGCATATTGATAGTACTGAAGCAAATTTAAGCATAGAAAGTACAGTTGGGTGCTGACGCAACATTCCATCCAAGTGCACTCCAAAAGCGTTCCTCGCGTGCACTTCGCGTGCACTTGAAAGTGATTCCATGACAGCCTAGAGTAAACTTGTGACCACTTTCAAGTGCACTTGAAAAGAAGATGCGATCGCGGGAGTGATCGCAAAGTGCACTTGAAGTGAACTTCGTGGCAGCTTTGGATTGCTCTTAGCGATTGGTCAGTTCAAAACACGCGATATTAATAACTAAATACCGAAGTTACTGTATATTTACTTTCTGCATATGCGCATTTCGACAACTTATGTCTCATCAGTGCAGATAAAATCTAAACGTTTCGTCATTAATATGACGAAATTAACTTTAAGCAAAAAGTATGAGAACTCGACGACTTAATTGTCTTTTTAATCTATTTTTTATAATCAGTTGAAACCAAAATGCCATTATAAATTATAGCGTTCTTTTGTTTTATTTATGCATTCCTTGCTTACGTCACATTATATTCTTCATAAATCTTTCAAAAAAGGGTATTTTATCGAGGCCTATGTTTATGCTTGAGACATTAAATTCATATGTAATTTCAAAAAAACTTTCTCGCAATACCAAATTTATACATCGATTTTCAAAAATGACATAAAAAGTGGGAGATATTAATTGTCAGTGCTTTTTTCAATTGGCGGATCATATCATTTGTATGTATTTTTCCCAAAATTACCTTATAAGATTGAAATATTTTGCAGCTTAGCTGTTTTCCTTTCTCGCGATACCAATTTTATGCATCTTTTGTAAAAAATGAATGCAAAGGTGGGAGATATTATATGTTGGTGCTTATTTCAATTGTCGCATGTATTTTTCCCAAAATTACCTTATAAGATTGAAATATTTTGCATTTCAGCTTTTTTCCTTTCTTGCGATACCAAACTTGTCCATCCTTTATCAAAAATGACCTCAGAAGTGGGACATATTATATGTCAATGCTTATTTCAATTGTCGCGACACAACATTTATATGTATTTTTCCCAAAATCACCTTATAAGATTGAAATATTTTGCATTTCAGCATTTTTCCTTTCTCGCAATACCAAATTTATACATCTTTTGTCAAAAATGACCTCAGAGGTAGGAGATATTATATGTTGGTGCTTATTTCAATTGTCGCGACACAACATTTATTTGTATTTTTCCCAAAATTACCTTATAAAATTGAAATATTTTGCATTTCAGCATTTTACCTTTCTCGAAATACCAAATTTATACATCTTTTGTCAGAAATGACCTCAAAAGTGGGAGATATTAAATGTCGGTGCTTATTTCAATTGTCGCGAAACAACATTTATTTGTATTTTTCCCAAAATTACCTTATAAGAGTGAAAAATTTGCATTTCAGCTTTTTTCCTTTCTAGGAATACCAAATTTATTCATCTTTTATCAAAAATGACCTGAGAAGTGGGAGATATTATATGTCCGTGCTTATTTCAATTGTCGCGACACAACATTTATATGTATTTTTCCTAAAATTACCTTATAAGATTGATATATTTTGCATTTCAGCGTTTTTCCTTTCTCGTGATACCAAATTTATACATCTTTCGTCAAAAATGACCTCAGAATTGGGAGATATTATATGTCGTTGCTTATTTCAATTGTCAAGACACCACATTTATATGTATTTTTCCCAAAATTAACTTATAAGATTGAAATATTTTGCATTTCAGCTTTTTTCCTTTCTCGCAATACCAAATTGATACATCTTTTGTCAGAAATGACCTCAGAAGTGGGAGATATTATATGTCGGTGCTTATTTCAATTGTCGCGACACAACATTTATTTGTATTTTTCCCAAAACTACCTTATAAGAGTGAAATATTTTGCATTTCAGCTTTTTTCCTTTCTAGCAATACCAAATTTATTCATCTTTTATCAAAAATGACCTCAGAAGTGGGAGATATTATATGTCGGTGCTGATAGCAATTGTCGCGACACAACTTTTATATGTATTTTTCCCAAAATTACCTTATGAAATTGAAATATTTTGCATTTCAGCTTTTTTCCTTTCTCGCTTTACCAAATTTATACATCTTTTGTTTAAAAATGACCTCAAAAGTGGGAGATATTAAACGTTGGTGCTTATTTCAATTGTCCCGACACAACATTTATATGTATTTTTTCCAAAATCACCTTATAAGACTGAAATATTTTGCAGTTTAGCTGTTTTCCTTTCTCGCCATACCAAATTTATGCATCTTTTGTCAAAAATGAATCCAAAAGTGGGAGATATTATATGTCGGTGCTTATAGCAATTGTCGTGACACAACATTTACATGTATTTTTCCCAAAATTACCTTATGAAATTGAAATATTTTGCATTTCAGCTTTTTTCCTTTCTCGCTATACCAAATTTATACATCATTTGTTAAAAATGACCTCAAAAGTGGGAGATATTAAATGTCGGTGCTTATTTCAATTGTCGCGACACAACATTTATATGTATTTTTTTCCAAAATCACCTTATAAGACTGAAATATTTTGCAGTTTAGCTGTTTTCCTTTTTCGCGATACCAGATTTATGCATCTTTTGTCAAAAATGAATCCAAAAGTGGGAGATATTATATGTTGGTGCTTATTTCAATTGTCGCATGTATTTTTCCCAAAATTACCTTATACAAAACTTCTTTGAAAAGATGTGATAAAGTAAAACATTTTAAGAAATTTTTAAAAAATGAATTATTTTGGTTATTTGTAAAGATTTAGTATAAACCGCATAATGAAAACCTAACTTTCTCAAACATATTGTAAAGATTTACAAAAAGCAATATCGTAACATATAAAACTTCTTCAAAGGATATAATAAGTAATTTTGTTTTGAAAAATGAATTATTTTGGTCATTTGTAAAGATTTAGTATACACGTCTATAATTATTTTTGTAGCGGGAAAATATTATCTGACATGTTTTATATTTAACAATATTTTATATATAACTGCATTAGTATTTTTTTCGCATTTGCTTATCCAAAAGAACGCTACGTGGAAATATATTTCTATTCCCTCGGCTATCGCTTAAAATTCGATCTAACTATTATTTATATATAACCTCGTTTTAAGTAGTGATCCTCGCGACAGCTTTCAAGTGCACTTGAAGTTCACTAGTGAACGCGATAATACCTGTCATGGAATAGCTACCTGTTCCAAAAGAGTGAACTTCGCGACAGCTAAGAGAACGCGAAGTGCACTTGAAAAGTGAACTTCAAGTTCACTTTAAGTGCACTTTTTGGAACGTTGCGTCTGCACCCATCTGTATGAAGATAATCTCATCTGAAACTAAGAAAGCATATTGAACCAAAGTATACATGAATAGATTTCTCTAGTGATCTGACAATAAACATGTAAATATTGTCAACAGCAGTGGGCATGATCTAAGATTGAAATCATGATAAAAACCTAATTTGATCATCTATTCAACTATGACATAGCATTTGTTGAGTTATTATTTTTAATGTTCTTAAAATACTGATAAACTCAATTGAGCAGAAATAGGTTTATTATTCATTTAACCTTTTGTAAATTTATATTCCCAGTATACCAGTAAACACTCGCAGATATGTTTTGATCTTGTTTGGCCATTTTGATCTTATCATGATCTTGACAGGCTTAACAAAATTTTGTTAAGAGAGTGTTAGATTTTAAGTTGGTTTTCAAGATAATTCATTTCAAGGACGATCAAGACGTGTTAAGATAATTCAAAATTAAACAAGATTGACTTGTTATTTGCGTTCAGGAACAATCTAGACGAATCAAGTTTGTTAAGATCAAACAAGATCCCGATTTGATCTTGTTTGATCTGGACAAACTTAACATATCTTGATCGTCCTTGAACGCAGTTGTCTTGTTTGATCTTGATAAACTGAACAGGTCTTGATCATCCTTAAAAGAAATTATCTTGAAATACGACTGAATATATTACACAGTCTTAACAAAATTGTGTTAAGCATGTTAAGATCGTAATAAGATCAAAATGGCCAAACAAGATCAAAACATATCTGCTAGTGAAAGTCGGGCAGAGCTGGATCACTGGCCCATTGAATAAAATAATGATAATAATACAAACAAAATGTAAATTAATTCGGAGAGTTCCGAAATATGCGTCACGTAGATTTTAATTGACATAAAAAAGTTAACACAGAGCGCTAAAAGTATTGAACAACTGATCACTCATAATCAATGATAAATGTGCGCATACAATATACGTTGATAGCTTCTTAAATATGAAGATCCCTTGTATACTTTTTAAAAAATCTTTCTTTGAATAACTCTCATCTCGAAAGTCCCGTATTTAGAGACTCGTGATCAAGTCCTGCAAGCTCATTTTACTAGTCAGTGGTATACATATCTGCATTCAAACACACGAGATCTCTTTGGGAGTCCCTTTTGAAAGATTAGATGTGACTGTTTTATAAAACAACGACAGCAGAATACCAAACGAACAAGGAAAGTGATGATTACAAAAACCAAAGTCCAAAGACATGGCGAAAACGGCAGTTATTGTATATTTTAGCCAGTTGTAAGCTAAGTCGTTGCGATAACACTGAAAATAAGCAATCTTAGGTCATATTTATATTATATAATATACATTTTCTTTTGCTTAAGTCTGCAAACAGATATTCATACTTTACAAATACTAAATTAAATATGAATTGTTCCATCGCATTCATCTTCATTGTATACTGGCAAATAAACTTCTCGCAAAACAGGAGTAAATGGCATATAAATGATAGATAAACTTACCGTAACTTGGCACTGTAAAGTACATAAAATATAAGTGTAGAATATTGTCATTATAAATTATTCTGTGCATATGTACAGTATATACAAAGAATTTTTTAATAGGAAAATAAGATGAAGATGTAAAATGCTTTAATATCTAGAAATAATAATAGTAAAAATATAACAATAATGAATAAATAAATTAAAAAAAAATGATATGAAAAAGTAAACAAAAATGAAAAAATAATAAATTAATAAAAGCACAATAAAGAAGAGCAATTCTCGATTTTTGTTCAACAAAACATTTCACTGACATGAATAATACACGTAATAAACGATTAGTTGTCATATATAATGAATATAAGTTAAGACGATATAACATTTTTGATTTCGCAAATAAAAAATATATTTTTTATAAACAATCGTTGAGAGTACAACTCTTGCGATCTTTGAGATCCTTGATCGCAAGGATTGTGATCCTTGATTGCAAGGTTTGTGATCCTCGATCGCAACGGCTGTGACCCTTGATGGCAACGCCTGTGATCCTTAAATTGTATATCCTGCTATCATTGATCACAATTATTGCGATCAATAATCACAATACCTGCAATCAATGATCACAACTCGTGCGATCATGGATCACAACACTTGCGATCAATGATCGGAAACCTTGTGATCATGCGGTCATTGATCGCATTCCATGATTGCGATCAATGATCGTAACCTATTTTCTGTGATCCTTTTGTGATCCTTTAGTGATCCTTTTGCAGTCGAATTGCCAGGTTGAATATTCCTGGTACTGTAATAACGAGTGATAATATGTTTGCATGCAAACACAAGTCACCCAAACCAGATTCCATACTCAATTGCTTTTGAAAAAATGCTGTGTTGTATATTTACCACCAATGATTGTAATAATTTGTTCTGAAATATTTTTTTTATTCCTCATGTAAGAATTAGTTTCTTAGGCTCACTATGGTTTCGTATATCAGTGTCATTAGTGCTTTGATTCACAAGTCAACATTAACCTGGATTGCGTCAGAAAGTTGCGTCATAATGTTGTCATTAATGATTCATTGTGAAACAAGCATTATAAGCTTAATATGTGTATTTATTTATATTTTAACATGACATAAAGTAAGGGGATGTGACCTTGACCTTAACCTCATTTAGTAGGTCCAGTCTTCCTGAACATTTTGTATGTTGAATTTTTTTTTGTATCTTCAATGGTATTTGAGCTATAAGCAAAGAACCCCAATTCGGACATAAAGAAATCGTTTTTTGGTACATAGGCCTAGAACGGTTGGTCCATTAATTTTGGACCCTATGTGACAAATGTAGATCTCAACAAAACACATATTTTTTTAAATTACATTTGATCAGTCATCTACTATGGTTTCTAAGATAATCCAATAACAAGGTATGAGGTCAAAGTTCAAAGTGACCAATGACCTTTGACCTTGCCATTTTTAAATGTAACAAATATCACCTAAGTTGAATGGAAAAGCTCAGGTTTCTATCTCTTACCATTTTCGAGAAAAAACATGTTTTAAGATATGACGAAATTTTCAAGGAGCATAATTCATGAACGGTTTACCATAGAGTTTCGGTCCAAATGGAACAAATGTCCGTCATGACCAAACAAACATTTTTGTCCGTACACTTGATCAGCTATCTTTCACGGTTTTCGAGTTAATCTTATCACAAGATTTGAATTCAAAGTTCAAAGTTACCAGTTGCGGTGGTCATTTTCGAAATTCCAAGACCTTTTGCACAATTTTTGGCTAGTATCTACAATGTTGCCAAGTTTCATTAAGTTGGGACCATCCAATTCTGAGAAAACGTTGAAAAAATTCATTGAAGAATAGTAATAATGAAAAACAAGTGATAATGCAAGCAAACACAGAAGTCGTCCAAACAGAATTAATTCTTAAATGTTCTCTAAAAAGGTCACATCTTCCTTAACAATTTTGTATTGAATGTCCCTTTGTATCTTCAATGGTATTTGAGTTATACATGTAAGCAAAAAACCCGAAATCAGATATCGAAAATCGGGTTTTGGTCCATAGGCCCAAAACGGTTGGTCCAATGACTTTGGACCCAATGTAACAAATTTTTGCCATTACATATTATCAGCTATCTATAATAGTTAATGACTTAATCGAATGACAAGATCAAGGGTCAAATTTCAAAGTGACCCATGACCATTGACCTTGGCTTTTTAAAAATGTAACACACATCACCTAAGATGAATGGAAAATGTTTCAGGTTTCTATCTCTCACCGGTTTTGCCAAAAACCTACTTAAAAGATATGATGGAATTTGCAAGGGTCATAACTCCTGAACGGTTGACCATAGAGTTTTGGTCTAAATGATACAAATGTCAGGCATGACCTAACTAACAATTTTGTCATACATTGTATTAGCTATCTGTTACAGTTTCCGAGTTAATCAAAAATAAGATTTAGGGTCAAAGTTCAAAGTGACCAATGATGGTGGTCATTTGGAAAACTTCAACACCGAAGTGCACATCTTTGAGTGGTTATCTATCTACCTGTGAAGTTTGATTATGATTGGGCAAGTGATCTCTCAGAATTTGGTTGGACAAGATGATTTTTGAGGCGGAATAATAATAACAAGTGATAATGTGTTTGCAAGCAAACACAAAACTCGCCCGACCAAAATTCATTCTCAAATGTTCTCTGAAAGAATAATGCGTCTTCGATTTAAGAATTAAGGCTTAAAACTCGTCACGATTCTGTCTATCAGTGATATCAGTATTTTTATCAACCTGTACACACTTTGTGGTTGCATCAGAAAAAATCTTTTCTATTTATTAAGTAAGGCACTTCCTCTATTGTGTGCGATTATATCAAAATTTTAAATTACATTGAAATACATATCAGTTCCATTGAATTTTGATCACCCATTTTTGAGAAAACTATTACGTCAATTGTCCTAAAACAATTTCCAGGTCTTTCCCGGAAGTTGCGTCATAATATTCTCATCATTGATCAACAGTTTAAACTTAATATGTATATTTATTGATTCTTTTATGTGAAATAAAGTTTTTGGTCATGACCTTGAACTTTGACCTTGACCTCCTTTTGAAGGCCACATCTTCCTTAACATTTTTTGTATTGAATGTCCCTTTGTATCTTCAATGGTATTTGAGCTATAAGCATAAAACCCGAAATCAGACAACAAAAATCGGGTTTTGGTACATAGACCTGAAACGGTTGGTCCAATGAATTTGGACCCATGTAACAAATGTAGTTTTTAACAAGATAAAAATTTTCCCCATTACATGTTATCAGCTATCTATTATAGTTTATGAGTTAATTCAATGACAAGATCGAGGGTCAAAGTTCAAAGTGACCAATGACCTTTGACCTTGGTATTTTTAAATATAAAACATATTACCTAAGATGAATGGGAAAGGTTTCAGGTTTCTATCTCTTACCGTTTTCGAAAAAAAAAAACATACTTAAAAGATATGATGAAATTTTCAAGGGTCATAACTCCTAAACGGTTGACCATAGAGTTTCGATCTAGATGTAACAAATTTCGGGCATAACCTAACTAACATTTTTGTCATTACATTGGATTAGCTATCTGTTATAGTTTCAGAGTTAATCCGAGAATAAGATTTGGGGGTCAAAGTTCAAAGTGACCAATGATGGTAGTCATTTGGAAAATTTCAACACCCAAGCGCACATCTTTGCGTCATGATCTTTCTACCAGTGAAGTTTGATTATGATTGGGCAAGTGATCTCTGAGATTTTGGTTGGACAAGATGATTTTTGAGGCGGAATAATAATAATAAGAAGAAGAATAACGAGTGATCATGTGTTTCCATAGAAACACGGAAGTCACCCAAACCAGGACCCATTTTATGTATCTTTATTGTTCCTTGAAATAACAATGATACCTCGATATAAAAATTACTGTTTTTATGCCCATCTACTATCAGTTAGTCGATTTGCAGGTGATTACATAAGAAAAACTATTTCTATTATTAGGACATGCAACTAATTATTTAAAAATTGTATACCTAAGTATCAAATTTACATGTTTCAATTACATGTACATATAAATATCTGTCAACACATTTGATAAACAAATACTCTTAATTGACATATTTGTTGACCTTCACATGATTAAGGCCAGGAAAAGTATTTATCAATGTCAGCTTCTGTTACAATAAGGAGCTCAATATAAAATTTTCATTCATTCAAATTAAAATAATTTCCATGGCAATGGACACAGTTTGAAAATTTAAAGACCTTCCTGCACATCTTGGTTGGTATCTACTATGATACCAATTTTTTTTTAAATTTGAACTACCTCTCTTTGAGGAAACTTGTGGACAAAACTAGTGCTAGAAGATAAGGAATAAATAAGACTCATTGTGCTGCTGTCTATTCTATTTCATCATATATAATCATTTCTATTTCAAATGTTAAGATGTGTATTAGGTTACATCAAGTTTAATCGGTATCAATTGTTCAGCTTTGTAACTAATTAAACTGTCAAATCTAAAGTTGATAAATACCTGATGTATGTAGAGAAAATATTTTAAAAGCTCAATGAAATATTACTATGAGCTTGATATATAATATTAATTATCATCAAAGAATATCGTATTGTCTGGTAATATATAGTAATATAGTAATACATATTCTTAGCATGAAATACACATTCTTATTATATTATGATGAGATGTGTAGTTATTCCAAACATATCTTAATACCTGTCATCACTTTTATTTATAAGTAATTTAAGTTTAAAATAGAGCTGAAAGATTTGTCATGTCAAAGTTTTCAATGTAAACCGGTTAAGAAGGGTTAGAGTATACCATGGAGAATTCTCATGCATTTCATCAGACATCAAAACTAGGTTTTTCGTTTTTTTCGTCTATAGGCCCAAAACGGTTAGTACAATTATTTTGGACCCATGGAAAGAATGTAAATCTTAACAAGGCACACATTATTGCCATTACATGTTATCAGCTATCTTTTACGGTTTAAGAGTTATAACAAAAACAAGGTTTAGGGTCAAAGTTCAAGGTGACCGACGACCTTTGGTGTTGCCATTTTTAAATGTAACACATTTCACCTAAGTGGAATGGAAAAGGTTTCTATCTCTTACCATTTTCGAGAAAAATATACTCAAAGATGTTACTCAAAAAAATTTCAAGGGGCATAACTTATCTACGGTTGACCATGAAGTTATGGGTCAAATGTAACGAAGGTTCGTCATGACCAAACAATCTTTTTGTCATTACATTTTATCAGCTACATTTTACGGTTTCCGAGTTATACCAATAAAAAGGTTTGAGGTCAAAGTTCAAAGTGACCAATGAGGGGGTCATTTTTGAAATTCTAAGACATTTTTGCACATCTAGGGCTGGTATCTACTATGGTGCCAAGTATCACTAAGATTGGACCAACAATTTTTGAGAAAACGAGTGGACAAAACTCACGCTAGAAGAGGAGGAATAATAATAAGAATAGTAAGAAACAGAGTAAAAACAATAAGTCACCGAACTTCGCTTGGGTGACTTTTAAGGAATGGTACAAACACAAGAAAACGCCAAACTTTGTTTGGGCGACTTAACTAGTATTAATTGTGTTTGTATGCAAACACAGGAAGTCTTTCAAACGAACTCACATAGGCTTTCGATGAGATCCAAAGATTCTAAGGAACCTTTCTGTCAAATTTTGTTTAATTTCAATTCTGAGCACTTTGGATTTTCCCGCTTTTTTCAATTTCCGTGACAACGGGAACCAATTTGAAGTCTTGACGACCAGAAGCCAATTCTTCAGATGTTAGGCAACCTTCCTGTAAAATTTTATCCAGTTCTGAGCACTTTGATTTTCCCGCCTTTTTTCCATTTTCATAGCACCGGTCGCCATTTTAAAGTCTTGGAGTCCTGAAAAATTCAAGACTGGAATGCACATTTCTGGATGGAGTGCCATCAACCTGTGAAGTTTGGTTAAGATTGGATCAGTGGTGTCCGAGAAATCTGATGGACAAAATTGAGATGGAAAACGCAAGAAAAGAATAATAATAAAAATGTATAGATTAATCAGGATGCTGATACAAAAGTCTCCCAAATGAACTCCCAAATCAGAATTCCGGGCTAAAAATCACTTTCACACATCTTAGGCAACCTGTTTGTTGAGTTTCATTCAATTCTGAGCACTTTCAATTTTGCTGCCTTTTCTCTGTTTCCATGGCAATGGATGCCATTTTGAAGTCTTTGAGACCAAAAGCCAATTCCTCATGTCTTAAGCAACTTTCCTGTAAATTTTCATCTAATTCCGAGCATTTTATTTTCCCGCCTTTTTGCCGTTTCCATGGCAACGGGTGCCATTTTGAAGTCTTGGACACGGGAAACCTATTACCAATGTCCTAAGCAACCTTCCTGTAAATTTTCATCCCATTCCGAGCAGTTAAATTTTCCACCCTTTTTTGCCATTTCCATAGAAACCGGTGCCATTTTGAATATTCGAAGACCTGTTTGCACCTTTCGGGATAGGGTCCAAACTTTCTGTGAAGTTTGGTCAAGATACATCAATTGGTCTACGAGAAAATGGTCGGACGAATTTTTGGCGGAAAGACAAGGAGAACCAGAAAAGGAGAATTGAGTAAAAACAATAAATCTCCCTAATCTTCGTTTGGGAGACTTAATAATAATAATGAGTGATCATGTGTTTCTATGGAAACACGGAAGTCACCCAAACCAGAATCAATTTCTTTGTTGTTCTATGAAACCGCAATATAAAAATTACTGTTTTTATGTCCATCTACTATCAGTAATTCGATTTACAGGTGATTACATAAGAAAAACTATTTCTATTTTTAGGACATTGCGTTTGTGATATGCTACTAATTAATAAAAAAATTCATATCTAAGTATCAAATCTACGTATTTCAATGACATATAAATATCTGTCAACCCATTTGATAAACAAATACTCTTAATTGACATATTTGTTGACCTTAACATGATTAAGGCCAGGAAAAGTATTTATACAAAATACAAGATACAAAATTTTTATTTCTCCAATCATTGGCCCATGAAGGACAATAACATATAACAATCATGATTAAGCCAGGAACAATGTCAGCCCCTGTTACAAATAAGGTACACAATATGAAATTATTATTCATTCAAATTAAATTAATTTCCATGGCAATGGGCACAATTTGAAAATTTAAAGACCTTCTTGGACATCTTGGTTGGTATCTACTATGATACCAAATTTCTTTAAATTTGGACTACCTCTCTTTGATAATACATGATGAAAAAAACTAGTACTTGAAGATAAGGAATAAATAGGACTCATTGTGCTTCTGTCTGTATTAGATACAGTGTGTCTCTTATCATATTCGAGGGACATATGTCTGATTTCGTAGGAGTTATAAAAAATTATTTGGTGTTATCCTTAGCAACAAAATGTTTCCATAATGCGAATAACCAAATGTTGTCGAAGATGCCATTCGATCAACTATTTAGAAACTTATCTTCATTGTTGAAATTTAATTGTAATCATAAATAAGAACTAATCAGTACAACTGTATTGAAATAACAAAAGTTATTAAATCTTGTGTTATTATTTCAAGCATATCTTAATACCTGTCATCCCTTTTATTTATAAGTAATATAGACCAGAAATTACAGTTCAAAATAGAGCTGAAAGATTTGTTATGTTAAAGTTTTCAATATAAACCTGTTAATAATTGTTAGAATATACTATGAGGAATTCTCATGCATTTCATCAGACATCAAAAATCGACTTTTCGTCTATAGGCCCAAAACGGTTTGTACAATAATTTTGAACCCAATGTAAAGAATGTAAAGAATGTACAAGGCACACATTATTGCCATTACATGTTATCAGCTATCTATTACAGTTTAAGTGTTATAACAAAAACAACGTCTATTTTCAAAGTTCAAAGTGACCAATGACCTTTGAACTTGCCATTTTCAAATGTAACACATATCAACTAAGTTCAATGGAAAAGGTTCCAGGTTTCTATCTCTTACCATTTTCGAGAAATATATACTAAAAGATGTGACAAAAATTTCAAAGGGCATAACTCATCAACGGTTGACCATAGAGTTATGGGTCAAATGTAATGAAGGTTCGTCATGACCAAACAAACATTTTTGTCATTACATTTCATCAGCTACATTTTACGGTTTCCGAGTTATTCCAATAAAAAGGTTTGAGGTCAAAGTTCAAAGTGACCAATGACGGGGCCATTTTTGAAATTCTAAGACCTTTTTGCATATTTTGGGGCTAGTATCTACAACGGTGCCAAGTTTCACTATGATTGGACCAACCATCTTTGAGAAAACGAGTGGACAAAACTCGCGCTAGAAGATGAGGAATAATAATAAGAATAGTAAGACACAGAGTAAAAACAATAAGTCACCAAACTTTGTTTTGGTGACTTAATAATAATAAAAAGAAACACAGCAGAAACAATAAGTCTCCCCAAACTTCGTTTGGGAGACTTAATAAGAAACGCAATAAAAACAATAAGTCTCCCAAACTGCAAACACAAGTCACCCAAACCAGTATTGTTGTAATAAAAATATCTAACAATTATTGACTTTGCTATAGCTTGCTACTTGGATTTATTAACCTGAAAAAAGCTGAAAGCTCGGTGAATATACAATTATAGGTTTCTGGCTTGGTTTCCATGGCAACAAAATGCAATTATCCTTAACAGCCAATATCATACCTCGTTTAAAAAAAACGTGGGCAGGGGTTCCCCTCATTATAACTTTGTAATACATATAGCTTTAAAAAAAATACAGCAATGACCAATTATCTATAGCAATTATGATTTTCTCAAAATTTGAAGTTTTTTGTATAGTTTCCATGGCAACTAAATTTAATCTGAAATTTCCTATCAGTTACAATCAATTTTCAAAAATAATTGGGCAGGGGTTCCCCTTAGAACCTATGTAATACATATATCTCAAAATCCCTTCTGTTTCATCAGAAAACGTGATTTTTTTTTCAGAAATAAGTTTTTGGTGTTGTTTCCATGGCAACCAAATGCTCATTTGTACATTACACCTAAATTCAGACTTCTTTTCAGGGAAATTTGGGCAGGGGTTCCCCTTATGACCTAAGTATAACATATTTTTTCAAAATTCCTTCTTTTTTTTTAGGAAATGAAATATAATGGACAACAGGAAACACCTACAATGGCTTAAAATTATAATTACATGCCACAATTTTTTCATAAAAATAAAATTACGGTTCTGTTTCCTTGGCAACCAAATGCTCTTTTGTCATAACACATAATTTCAGACCCTTTCCATCATGTGGCTTTAAAAAATTTGGGCAGGGGTTCCCCTCATAACCTTTGTAATACATATTTCTCAAAAGCCTTATTATCAGAAAATCAGATTTAAAAAAGAGATTTTTTTCTGGTTTTGTTTCCATGGCAATCAAATACCCCCTTTGTTATTACAAAAAATTTCAGACCCTTTCCAAAAAAAAACAACAAAAAAACAAAAAAAATGGGCAGGGGTTCCCCTTTTAACCTATGTAATACATATTTCTCTAAATTCCTTCTTTTTTATCAGAAAACCCATTTTTCCAAAAAAAATAAGGTTCTGGTTTTGTTTCCATGGCAACCAAATGCTATTTTGTCATTACGCATAATTTCAGACCCTTTCCCAAAAAAATTTTGGAAGGGGTTCCCCTTAATACCTATGTAATACATATTTCTCAAATTCACTTTTTTATCAAAAAATCAGGACTGGGTTGCACAAAGCTCAATTAAAACTTACAAGACTATTAAAAGTTAATAGCCTATTAAATTGGTAGGAAATGTAAATGGTAATAGACTATTAAGTATTTAATAGTCTATCAACTTTTGTGCAACCAAGTCCAGATTTTTCAGAAAATCAGTTTCTCGTTTTTGAATCCATGAACCAAATGTTTTTTTGAACATTACATCCAATTTAAGATCCTTTCAAAAAAAAAAAATCGGCAGGGGTTCCCCTTATAAGTTATGTAATAAATATTTTTCAAAATCCCTTCTTTTTTACAAGAAAATCAATTTTTATATAAAAAAAGTTTCTGGTGTTGTTTCTCTTTTAACCATAAAATCCAATTTCAGACCACTTTCAGAAAAAAAAATAAAGAAATTGCGCAGGGGTTCCCCTTATAAGCTATACTGAGCAATACAAGAAACGCACCACCATTTTAATATTATCTAGCTCCCTAGATATTTTAGCTACGTCTGCCATTTTTATGTATTTTTTCATTTCAAATGTCCAGAACAGGCAAGTCAATTTTTGTCCAAAAATTTGTCATGTTCAAGTCACAGCAACGGTTTCTGTTGAAAGTGTGAGAAAACACAAGTCAGAGAATTGCTTTTTCAGAATGAGCTTGTTTGGAAGTTGTTTTGTCAAAAGTTACAAAAACATTAAATTTTTACAAAATCTTACAGGTGGGTGCACAAAAGATTCAAAATTCACCCTTTTCAACAATTTTTGCATTTTTGGGTGAAAAAGTGTTTTTTTTGGGAAAATGAAATTCAGAATTCCAAAAAGTTTCATTTTTTCAGAATTTTGACTTTGTGATAAGAGAAACAATGTGTAAAAATTTTAAGTTGTTCAGGAAAGTATTTGAAGAGATATTAGCTGTTGAATTTTAAGGTACATAGAAATACACGTTAGTGGTGCTTTTCTTTTGTTGTTGAGTATATGTAATACATATTTGCAAAATTCCTTTTTTTTATCAGAAAATCTGATTTTTCAAAAAAATAAATTTCTGGTTTTGATTCCATGGCAACCAAATGCTCTTTTTACATAACGACCAATTTCAGACCTCTTTCCAAAGAAAATTTGGGCAGGGGTTCCCCTTATAACCTATGTAATACATATTTCTCGAAATTCCTTCTTTTTTTATCAGACAACACATATTAAAAAAATATAGTTCTGGTTTTGTTTCCATGGCAACCAAATGCTCCTTTGTCATTGCGCACAATTTCAGACCCTTTCTCCAGAAAAATTTGGGCAGAGGTTCCCCTTATAATACATATTTCTCAAAATTCCTTCTTTATTATCAGAAAACGGAATTTCTGGTTTTGTTTCCATGGCAACCAAATACTTTTTTGTTAATAAAGGCCAATTTCAGACCTTCTTTAAAAAAATTGATAGGGGTTCCCCTTATAACATATATAATATGCATTTCTCTAACTTCCTTCTTTTTATCGGAAAACCCATTTTTTCCAAAAAACCTAAGGTTCTGGTTTTGTTGCCATGGCAACCAAATAATTTTTGTCCATAAAAGCCAATTTCAGACCTCCTTTAAAAATATGGATTGGGGTTCCCCTTTTAACCTTTGTTATACATATTTCTCTAAATTCCTTCTTTTTATCAGAAAATGCATTTTTTCCAAAAAAAACTAAGGTTCTGGTTTTGTTTCCATGGCAACCAAATGCTCTTTTGTCATTACGCATAATTTCAGACCCTTTCCCCCAAAAATTTTTGGAAGGGGTTCCCCTTGATACCTATGTAATACATATTCTCAAAATTCATTCTTTTTTTGCATGTAATTATAATTTTCAGCCATTGTAGGTGTTTCCTGTTATCCATTTTTAACATTTTTTATCAAAAAATCAGGACTGGGTTGCACAAAGCTCAATTAAAACTTAACAGACTATTAAAAGTTACACAGCAAAAACAATAAGTCTCCCCAAACTTTGTTTGGGAGACTTAATAAACAGAGTAAAACAATGAGTCACTTCGTTTGGTTATCTTAATAAGACAATAAGACATGATTATGATCTTGTGAATCAGAGAATGGCTTGCAACTCCCCCCCACCACCCCCACCCCCATGGACTTAGATTTCAATTCGCCACATTATTGTCAGCCAGTGTGTAAAATTTCATCCAAATCGTAGCACTTTTAATTTTCCAGCCTTTTTTCTTTTTCATTGGCAGCGGATCTCATTTTGAAAATTAAGAAGGTCAAAAGCACAATTCCACATGGTGTTCCAAGTTCCTACCAAGTTTCAATACTCTAGGTCTTACAGTCTCCGACAAAAGTGCCGGACAAATATGAGGGCGCAAGAGGGAATAATGATAATAATAACAAGACATGATTATGATCTTGTGGATCATGGAATGGCTCCCAATCCCCCCCCCCCAAAATGGACCTAGATTTCAATTTGTCACATGATTAGCAACATCTGTGTAAAATTTCATCCAAATCGCAGTATTTTTTATTTTCTCGCCTTTTTCCATTTCCATGGCAACCGTGGCCATTTTGGAATTTTTGACACCATAATTCAATTCCACACATTATAAACAACCTCTGTGTCAATTATCATCAAAACCGGAGCACTTTTAATATTCCCGCCTTTTTTCATTTCCATGGCAACGGTCGCCATTTTAGAATTTCTGACACCAGAATTCAATTCCACACATCATAAACAACCTCTGTGTCAACTGTCATCCAAATCATATCATTTTTAATTTTCCCGCGTTTTTTTCGGTTTCTATGGCAATAGTCGCCATTTTGGAAATTCTGACACCAGAATTCAATTCCACACGTCATAGACAACCTCTGTGTCAATTTTCATCCACATCGGACCTCTTTTACTTTTCCCGGCTTTTTGCGTTTCCATGGCGACGGGCGTCATTTTGAAAATTCGGAAGGTCAAATGCACAATTGCACATGGTGTTCCATCGTCCTACCAAGTTTCAACAAAGTTTTCTTTTGCTCAAGACAGTTCCTCAAAAATTACAAGCTATAGGTCAATGATACTTGGCATATAGCTTGGTCTTGGTAAGAACATGCCAGTTTGCTATATGGCTTTTGACGTTGATCTTAATATCACGGTCTAGTTGTGAATATGTTAAGTTTTTGTGCTTAGTTTAGTTT
>MJUU01011923.1:30295-40672 GCA_002080025.1 Modiolus philippinarum | reverse complement strand
TGGAACATGGAAGATGCGAGACTGTTGATAAAAAATTTAGAGGAGACCGCACGCATCGACCTTCTTAATTAAATCTAAATGCTTGGGATTTGCTTATACACTCTCCCTCTCCAGGAAACGAAAGTGGAGGATAACAAGTATAACCAGGAGTCCCTTGTTTCAGATGTTCTCTTAATTACGTATGATGCACACAACGCCATAGGGGATGTAGAATCGTTTAAGCAAACAACGTTACACAAAACGCCCTCTTGAACATAGTTTTTCTATAAAATATGTCCAAGATAGCTTAAAGGAAACAATTGAATTTAATGTCCGATTGTCATCTTTTTCTTCAATACCCGCAATCGTAAATTCCAAAACCAAGCCAAGAAAGGAAGCCAAGTCCGGTCTACAAATGACCCACTTACAGATAGCATACAAAAGAAACAGTGGAATGTGTATAATCTTTTTAACGGAAGACCGAGATTGCCAAAAGACAAGAATAATTTGCGTCAATCATCTTTGTTAAAAAATGCCCAATAAATGCATATGATATTATATATTTCTCGTGATTAAACATTGCTTATTCAGATGAAATTTAGTTTATTAAATCATTTATTATTTTATAGCTGGGCCATTGCGCTACTTTCGAGGCATAAGCTTACTGCCTCTTTAAAAAAATGTTCAGTTGTTGTAGCCTCGTTTATATTTACTCTCTATATTTTACTTAAATATTCAATAGAAATGAGTTGACAACAGTCCCCACAGAGAAAACAAACTCGGTGACCTCCATATTTTCTACATATCATATCGTTTTTTAAACAAAATCTATGGATCCAGTAAGACTGAAGATATAATGCAAACAGCGACTAATTTGTACATTAAATCTTGATTTCCACGTATATTCTATTTATTTTTGATGGTTCAAAGGGTCATTTATCAGACAGTTGTACAATGAAAACGAATTCGGTGACCCCCATTTTTATTACATTTATTGATGTCTTATACTTATAATTAATTCTGTGCAAAATTTAAAAAAATCAATGGATTGATTGCATCCTGACCTTTGATCTTAACGCCCTTCTTTAACGAAGTTCTGATCGAGTGATATCTTACAAATTAGCTTAAATTGCGTTGTAAGGCCACCCCCCATTTCAATTCCCCGAACTCCCATGATCCAAGAAGTATTTCCATACAAATCATATGATTGAAATTTCAAAGTCCATACCTTCTCATGTACAAACATGCTACCATTTCCGATGTGAAATGTTCACGTGATAAGCTAAGTTAGGGTGTCAGCGTTAATATCGAGAATAGGGTAAGTGTGTCCTGCTGTTTGAGTTACAGAACGTTACATTTGACCCAAGGAAATGACAATTTCCAATTGGCTCAGCAGTTTTAGAGGAGATTTTCAAATGTGTTTTCCCATAGGGTTCAATGTTCCCCGCTGAAGGCCATCTTGGATGTGATTGTGACTTTCCGGATACTTTTTTTTCAAAAGGGCCAACTAAGGACTATTTTGACCACGTTTGGCTCCCATTGGCTCATCAGTTTTCATAGGAGAAGATCTTTGAACGCGTTTTCCAATATGCTGCAATGCTAAACTGAATTACCCGCTGGTGGGCATCTTGAATGTAATGCGGACTTTCGGGACACTTTTTTTCCAAAGGACTATTTTTACCAAGTTTGGTTGCGATTGGTCTAGTAACTACTCTAAAATGGGTCATCCGATTTTCTTCAACTTGAAAAAAATGCAGGGTGGGTGGATCTTGTCATGCTGATCATTTTTATTGCAGTCAGATTTGAGATTCGTTTCGGAGATGTAATAATATACAATTATGGCACTTTTACAAAATCAATGTTTTAACGGAGGAATAAAGTAATAATGAACGAGGGTTTACCCGAGCATAAACATAAGTTATATTTATGACATGAATAATAAACACTTTTGCTTTGAGAATGTCGCGTGACCTGGCCCTATCCCCAATCGTGTAGCGGTGTTAAATATTTTACGAAAGGATATGAAGTAAATGAAAATGAGACCATAACACATATGTTAACTCCAACTGCAATAATTTCAATGAGTTGTATGGCCATTTCGGAAATTAATTCATCATCAGCAGCACTAGAACCCAAACAAAGGAAATCCATAATTTCAAAAAATGTTAAAATGCATAAAACCAAATGAAATCCGAATAATCAGTAATATCAAATATAGCTAAGGACGAAACTACGGCAGAGGGAGTTAATCTTTAAGTTTTAGAATTTACATAAATTTAGATAATAGTAATTGAACATTTAGATAATAGTAATTGAACAAAGTGTAGACATGAGATATTATCTCATGTACAAGTACACTAAGTCCGAATCTTATGAGATCTTAATCGGAAAGGGGCTTGCAAATGCTAACTTTACTTCATTTATCAGCAGCAAATGTTTCATACAAGTCCCCCATGCCGATTTCCTCTAAAATTCTATTTATGTCACATACAACTGAAGGCGACGTCATTATTTCAACGTGATATTGGACATCCGGGCTTTTTTGGATCCGCATGAATACGTTCACTACATCGTAATAAACTAACTACATAATATAATGAAGTTACTACTCAATATAATAAGGTAACCACATAACATAATAAAGTTACTACATAACATAATGAAGTTACTACACAACATAATAAGGTAACCACATAACATAATAAAGTAACTACATAACATATAAAAGTTACTACACAACATAATATAGATAATACTTAACACAGTAAAGTAACTACATAACATAAAAAATTAACAACATAACAAATTAAAGTTTCAATATAACATAAAAAATTACTACATAACATGATAAATAAACTATACAACATAATAAGGTAACCACATAACATAAAAAAGTAACACCATAACACAATAAAGTTCCTTCATAATATAATGAAGTAAATATATAACATAATAAAGTACCAACACAACGTAATAAAGTTTTTACATAACACAATAAACTGACTACATAATATTATAAAGTAACTACATAACGTAATAAAGTTACTACATAACATAATAAAGTTACTACACAACATAATAAATTTACTACATAACATAATAAAGTTATTACACAACATAATGAAGTTACTTACATAACATAATAAAGTTACTACATAACATGATAAAATGACTTCATAACATAATAAAGTAACTAAACAACATTTTAAAGTTAATGCATAACACAATAAAGTACCAACATAACGTAATAAAGTTTTTACATAACACAATAAACTGACTACATAACATTATAAGGTAACTATATAACATAACAAAGTTACTACATAACATAATAAAGTTACTACACAACATAATAAATTTACTACATAACATAATAAAGTTATTACACAACATAATGAAGTTACTACATAACATAATAAAGTTACTACATAACATGATAAAATGACTACATAACATAATAAAGTTAGTACCACGTAAAATGGTTATACACTACGTAAGATAGTCATGGCGTTCCATAATCAGAGCATATATCCCCTTAAAGCCTAATTACCGCCTAATTACTACAAAACAGAGCACAACATGCCTACATTTCCGAAGAACAGTCGTCAGAGCAGATATCCGTATAGAAGCACATGTGTCACAAACAAATCACAACATGCCAATTCCTCCGAAGCAAAACCGTCACAGCAAATATCCCACCAAAAGCAGATGTTCCGAAAATGTATAATAACATGCTTACTCTTCCGAAGCACAGCCTTCAGAGCAGATATCCTACATCACAAACACGTGTTTCGAAAACGGAGCATAGAATATTTACTTTTCCGAAGCACAACCGCCAGAGCATATATCCCACTTCAATAACAAGTGCTACAAAGCAGAGCACAACATTTCTACATTTCCGAAAAACAGCCGTCGTAGCAGATATCCCTCTAAAAGCACATGTGGCACAAACGGAGCACAACATGCTTACTCTTCCGAAACACAGTCAGATCAGATACCCCAACGAAAGCACATGTTACAAAAACAGCAAAGCACGTTTACTTTTCCGAATCGAAGCCGTCAGAGCATATATCCTACAAAAGCAAACATACCACGAACGGAGCATAGCATGATTAATCTTCCGGAGCAGAGCCGTCAAACCAGATATCCAACCAGAAGCACATGTGTCACACTTGAAATGGAACACAACATGATTACTCTTCCGAAGCACAGTCGTCACAACAGACATCCAACAAAAAGCACAGGTTCCAAAAACGCCTAAAGCATGCATATTCTTTCGAAACGTATATCCAAACAAAGAAACGCGTACCACTATTGGAGCACAACATGTTTAATTTTTTGGAGCATAGCCATTAGAGCAGATACCCCTACTTAACGCACACGTGTCAGAAACGGAGCAGAACTCATTATTGAAATGTGTGTATTCATTCTAGTTGTGCTGGCTCCATTTTATGCTTGTGGTGCCGTACAATTTAGTTGATATGTATTGTTAGTTTTTTAATATAGTTTATATCTAGCCGAGAATTTATGAGCCGATCGGTGAAAACTTTTAGTGTGAAACTGACTGCTTGATTTATTTATTTTACTTATTCATTTCATTTTTATTTTTATCTTGTTGATGTTGTTGTTCATTTCTCTAACTTTTCTGTAAAACTTTTCGTTGAATTATTCTCTTTGACAATTTACATAATTAGTGCGTCAGTGTCAACAAGAGTATAGAGAATTCTGCACACAGACAAAATCCTACTCTTTTTACCTGGCCTGAATACAATTTTCAAAGGAAATATTAAAGCGACTTTTTCCGTACATAATATACATATCAAGCCTATTCTTCCTTTTCAGACGCACAAAAAGACTAAGAAATTCAAGAAATTGACACAGAAATGTAACATATGAACTAAATCATTCACGCACTCCTTAACGAGAGCAGGTGTAAAAAAATACAAAAATATTATAAATTCCGTCTCCAGCGTTTTCCTTTTCGACACTTGCATTTGCAAAAATTAAATTTTACTTTTTCATTTCTTTTTCAGTTCTCAGCGTAAGGCACAGCCCATATCTTGTCTTTCGGAATATAGGGTGCAGCATTCAAGACAGTTTTACTTGCTCTTCCGGAGTTCTGCACTCGATGTCGCATATGGAACAGAGAAATTGTAAGATACAGACTGGGGGATGAGGTTCGCGGAGGTTGCAACCACCTCCGATCCGGAAAGATGTTTTAAATTTCGCAAGGAATTCAAAAGATAAACTTTGACAAAAATAATTCCACAAATCGGCTTGAACCGCCTGTTTTACCTAAACAACATCGGACCACCCCCCTTTTCTGAATCTGTGCTAAATCTTGGAAGAGTTCACTTTTAATTGTATTTGAAATGAACTGTTCCGAACTGTAATCACTGTGAATAACGGTAGAATTAGAGACTCAGACTCGTTCTGATTTCATTCGTAGTGAATACGTTTTGGAATATTTCACTTGACATGCAAGCAAAAGTGAACTCTCCTTACTCTGAACGGTTTATGTTGCTCTTGATGAGCGGTGAACTGTTTTAAGAAATTTATGAAGTATAAAACATTCTGTAATTTACTTTTCTTCTTTCGCTAATTTATTTTAATTCTTTCTTTTATTTCTACTCTTTTTGCAGATTTTTTTCATTTTTATACTTTTTAAGGTTTTCGTTTAATTTTATTATAAAAAAAATGAAATTTCCGTGCGAGACCTACAAATGTAGTCAAGGACCTTAAACACCTCCCAGTTAGTAAAATCAGTTCATTCTTTGTGTATTTGCTTTCTTTCATCTTGTCACATGTTTTTGTTTTTTGTTACAAGTTTTTGTCTTTTATCATTTTATTTTTTTTATTTACTTTTTTCTAATGTCTCATCATTTTTTTTATTCTCAGCTTTTTGTTATTTTGATCTTTTCTCAGATATCATTTTTTGTGTGTAGGTTTTTTCTATCGATTAATTTCTTCTTGTTTTTTCTCTTTGGATTTTGCAGAGATATCCAGATGATTCTTTGTCAGTTGTGCTATTTCTAGTGTTATACTATTTTTTCTTCTGTTTTTATTACAGATAATTCAATGTTTAGAAGTGAAGGTTTTGTTCATTATGGAAGTATTTTATTCTTTCTTATTTTCTTTGATTGATGCAGGTCAAGTATTTTGTATTATGCCTTTTTTCTTTCCTGTAGCAACTGTTTTGGTTACATGTGTAACATGCTATGCTTAATTTTCCAGAAAATCCGGTGCCACATGCAGAGCTCACAATTATCTTCTGGAGCAGAACAGTCTGAAATATGTATATTATTTTCAGTCCATCTGTAAATAGAGCCAACTTATTTATATATTTTTTTCTTTTTTTTTATTATATTCTCTCTGTTCCCTCACACTTCTGGTTTCCATGCTCTTTGCTGTTTTATAATTCACCAAATAGTAATATTTACTGCTCTGTTGTTGTTGACCACACTAGTATCCTCTCAAAAGAGACACACACAACTGATAATATGTACTTTAAGTTACTTGTGTGTTTCTTTTATATATTATTATTATTGTTGTTAAATATACATGTATGTGCTCTGTTTTAATCATTGTAATATATATGCCCCCTGTGGGCCCTTGATTTGGCAAATAAAATTCTGTATTCTGTATTGCATAAATAACACGAGGACAGCTTATGGACCATTTAATGCCTCCCCTTCCAGAGGAGAGCCTTCAGAGCAGACTTCCCTCCAAAGCACACGTGCCATAAACAGAGGAGAACATGCTTACTCTTACTAGGCAGATCCATCAGGTCAGATATCCTACAAACGCACATATTCAACAATCTGAACAGAGCATGCTTACTTTTCTAAAGCAGAGTCGTCGGAGTAAATTTCCAAGCAGAATGACGCGTGCCGTAAACGCACCAGAATATGCTAACTCTTCCGAAGTAGAGCCGTCAGAGCAAATATCCCACTGAAAGCACATGTGCGAAAAAAAAACAACATATCATCCTCTTAAGCACAGTCAGGTATCCCACCAAAAGAACGTGTTCCGAAAACGGAGCATGGCACATTAAATCTTCCAAACTACCATCAAAGCAAATATCCACCTATAAGAATATGTACCATAAATGGAGCACAACGTGCTTTCTCTTTCGAAGCACAGCCGTCAGAACAGTTTACCTGCAAAAGCACACATTGCAAAAACGGTGGATAGCATGTTAAATTCTCCAAGTCAGAGCAATCACATGTACCACAAGCGGATCACAACATTATTACACTTCCGAAGAACAGCCGTTCGAGCAGATATCCCTACAAAAACACATTTGCCATAAATAGAGCACAACATGCTTACACTTCCGAAGCGGAGCCGTAAGCACAGATATCCCAGAAAAAAAACATATGTGCTAAAAATAGAGCACAGTATGTTTACTCTTCCCAAGCAGAGCCGTCTGAGCAGATATCCCACTTCAAGCACATGTGCTACAAAACTGAGAACAACATACTTACACTTCTGAAGAACAGTCGTCAGAGCAGATATCCAACTAAAAGCACATATGTCGCAAACGGAGCGCAACATGCTTACTCTTCCGAAGTGCTGTCGTCATCGCAGATATCTAACCAAAAGCACGTAATCCGAAAATATAGCAAAACCCGTTCACTCTTTCGAAGCACATCCGTCAGAAGATATATCCTTCATAAGCACATGTGCCGCAAACAGAGTATATCATGATAACTTTTCTAGCAGAATCGTCAGAGCATATATCCCACTAAAAGCACATGAGCCACAAACCGAGCACAATATGCTTACTCTTCCGAAGCACAGCCATCAGAGCAGATATTCTACAACAAGAACGTGTTCCGAAAACGGAGCATAGCACGTTTTCTTTTCCGAAGCAAAGCCGTCAGAGCATATATACCACTAAGAGCACAAGTACTACAAAACAGACCACAACAGGCCTACATTTCCGAAGCACAGCGGTCACAGCAAATATCCCATCAAAAGCACATGTTTCAAAAACGTACAATAACATGTTTACCCTTTCAAAGCACTGCCGTCAGAAGATATATCCTACAGAAGCATATGTGCCGCAACAGTGTATATCATGATTACTCTTCTGGCAGAGTCGTCAGAGCTAAATCCCACTCAAAGCACTTGAGCCTCAAACCGATCACAATATGCTTACTCTTCCGAAGCGCAACCGTCAGAGTAGATATTCCACCACAAATACGTGTTCCGAAAACGGAGCATAACACATTTACATTTCCGAAGCAAAGCTCTCAGAGCATACATCAAATTAAAGCAGAGCACAGCATGCCTACATTTCTGAAGAACAGTCGTCAGAGCAGATATCCGTATAGAAGCACATGTGTCACAAACAAATCACAACATGCTTCTTCTTCCGAAGCAAAACCGTCACAGCAAATATCCCATCAAAAGAACATGTTCCGGAAACGTATGATAACATGCTTACTCTTCCGAAGCACAGCCTTCAGAGCAGATATTCCACAAGAAGCACGTGTTCCGAAAACAGAGCATAGCACGTTTTCTATTCCGAAGAACAGTTGTCAGAGCATATCACCACTAAAATCATATGTGTCACAAATGAAGCACAACATGTTAATTCTACCGAAGCACAGCGGTCACAGCAAATGTCCCATCAAACGCACATATTTCGAAAACGTACAATAACATGTTTACTCTTTCAAAACACTGCCGTCAAAAGATATATCCTACAAAAGTACATGTGTCACAAACATAGTATATCATGATTACTATTCTTACAGAATCGTCAGAGCAGATATCCTAGAAAAAGCACAAGTGCCACAAACGGAGCAGAGTATGTTTACTCTTCCGAAGCACAACCGTCAGAGCAGATATCCCACTACAAACACGTGTTCCCAAAACGGAGCAAAGCACGTTTAATTTTCCTAAGCAGAGCCGTCAGAGCATATATCCCATTAAAGCCTAATTACTACAAAACAGAGCACAACATGCCTACATTTCCGAAGAACAGTCGTCAGAGCAGATATCCGTATAGAAGCACATGTGTCACAAACAAACATGCAAATTCCTCCGAAGCAAAACCGTCACAGCAAATATACCACCAAAAGCAGATGTTGCGAAAATGTATGATAACATGCTTACTCTTCCGAAGCACAGCCTTCAGAGCAGATATCCTACATCACAAACATGTGTTCCGAAAACGGAGCATAGCATATTTACTTTTCCGAAGCACAACCACCAGAGCATATATCCCACTTCAAGAACAAGTGCTACAAAGCAGAGCACAACATTTTTACATTTCCGAAAAACAGCCGTCGTAGCAGATATCCCTCTAAAAGCACATGTGGCACAAACGGAGCACAACATGCTTACTCTTCCGAAACACAGTCAGATCTGATACCCCAACGAATGCACATGTTACAAAAACAGCAAAGCAGGTTTACTTTTCCGAAACGAAGCCGTCAGAGCATATATCCTACAAAAGCAAACGTACCACGCCCGGAACACAACATGATTACTCTTCCGAAGCACAATCGTCAGAACAGACATCCAGCAAAAAGCACAGGTTCCACAAACACAGCAAAGCATGCATATTCTTTCGAAACGGATATCCCAACAAAGAAACGCGTACCACTATTGCAGCACAACATGTTTCATTTTTTGGAGCATAGCCGTTAGAGCAGATACCCCACTTAAAGTGTGTCAGAAACGGAGCAGAACTCATTATTGAAATGTGTGTATTCATTCTAGTTGTGTTGGCTCCATTTTATGCTTGTGGTGCCTTACAATTTAGTTGATATGTATTGTTAGAATTTTATATAGTTTATATCTAGCCGAGAATTTATGAGCCCATCGGTGAAAACTTTTACTATGAAACTGACTGCTTGATTGGTTTATTTTACTTATTCATTTCATTTTTATTTTTATTTTGTTGATGTTGTTGTTCATTTCTCTAACTTTTCTTTAACTTTTCGTTGAATTATTCTCTTTGACAATTTACATAATTAGTGCGTCAGTGTCAACAAGAGTATAGAGAATTCCGCACACAGACAAATTCCTACTCTTTTTACCTGGCCTGAGGACAATATCAAAGCGACTTTTTCCGTACATAATATACATATCAAACCTATTCTTCCTTTTCAGACGCACAAAAAGACTAAGAAATTCAAGAAATTGACACAGAAATGTAACATATGAACTAAATCATTCATGCACTCCTTAACGAGAACAGATGTAAAAAAAATACAAAAATATCGTAAATTCAGTCTCCAGCGTTTTCATTTTCGACACTTGCATTTGCAAAAATTAAATTTTACTTTTTCATTTTTTTTCAGTTCTCAGCGTAAGGCACAGCCCATATCTTGTCTTTCGGAATATAGGGTGCAGCATACAAGACAGTTTTACTTGCTCTTC
>MJUU01011923.1:2530-25857 GCA_002080025.1 Modiolus philippinarum | reverse complement strand
GCAGCCAAAATATTTTTTTCACATAAAATCAGATCCAAAATATTTTTTTTTAGAAAAAAAAACCATAGCCCCGCCTTCAAGTTAAATGGTCAGTCCCTTATGGACCATTTAATGCCTCCCTTTCCAGAGGAGATCCTTCAGAGCAGACTTCCCTCCAAAGCACACGTGCCATAAACAGAGTAGAACATGCTTACTCTTACTAAGCAGAACCATCAGGTTCAAACGCACATGTTCAACAATCGGAACAGAGCATGCTTACTTTTCTAAAGCAGAGTCGTCAGAGTAAATTTCCAAGCAGAATGACGAGTGCCGCAAACGCACCAGAATATGCTAACTCTTCCGAAGTAGAGCCGTCAGAGCAAATATCCCACTGAAAGCACATGTGCGATAAAAAAAACATATCATCCTCTTAAGCACAGTGAGGTATGCCACCAAAAGAACGTGTTCCGAAAACGGAGCATAGCACATTAAATCTTCCAAACAACCATCAGAGCAAATATCCACCTATAAGAATATGTACCACAAACGGAGCACAACATGCTTTCTCTTTCGAAGGACAGCCGTCAGAACAGTTTACCTGCAAAAGCACACATTCCGAAAAAGGAGCATAGCATGTTAAATTTTCCAAGTCAGAACAGATATATCAGTTCAATCACATGTACCACAAGCGGATCACAACATTCTTACACTTCCAAAGAACAGCCGTTCGAGCAGATATCCCTACAAAAGCACATTTGCCATAAATGGAGCACAACATGCTTACACTTCCGAAGCCGACCCGTAAGCACAGATATCCCAGAAAAAAAATTATGTGCTAAGAACGGAGCACAGCATGTTTACTCTTCCCAAGCAGAGCAGATATCCCACTTCAAGCACATGTGCTACAAAACGGAGTACGACATGCTTACACTTCTGAAGAACAGTCGTCAGAGCAGATATCCAACTAAAAGCACATATGTCGCAAACGCAGCGCAACATGCTTACTCTTCCGAAGCGCTGCCGTCATCGCAGATATCTTACCAAAAGCACTTGACCCGAAAAAGTAGCAAAACCTGTTCACTCTTTCGAAGCACACCCGTCAGAATATATATCCCTCAAAAGCACATGTGCCGCAGAGTATATCATGATTACTCTTCTAGCAGAATCGTCAGAGCATATATCCCACTAAAAGCACATGAGCCACAAACCGAGCACAATATCCTTACACCTTCCAAAGCACAGCCATCAGAGCAGATATTCTACAACAAGAACGTGTTCCGAAAACGGAGCATAGCACGTTTTCTTTTCTGAAGCAAAGCCGTCAGAGCATATATACCACTAAAAGCACAAGTACTACAAAAGAGACCACAACAGGTTTACATTTCCGAAGCACAGCAGTCACAGCAAATATCCCATCAAAAGCACATGTTTCAAAAACGTACAATAACATGTTTACCCTTTCAAAGCACTGCCGTCAGAAGATATATCCTACAGAAGCATATGTGCCGCAAACAGTATATATCATGATTACTCTTCTGGCAGAATCGTCAGAGCTAGATCCCACTCAAAGCACTTGAGCCTCAAACCGAGTACAATATGCTTACTCTTCCGAAGCACAACCGTCAGAGCAGATATCCCACCACAAACACGTGTTCCGAAAACGGAGCATAACACATTTACTTTTCCGAAACACAGCCGTCAGAGCATATATCCTATTAAAGCAGAGCACAGAATGCCTAAATTTCCGAAGAACAGTCGTCAGAGCAGATATCCGTATAGAAGCACATGTGTCACAAACAAATCACAACATGCTTATTCTTCCGAAACAAAACCGTCACAGCAAATATCCCACCAAAAGCACATGTTCCGGAAACGTATGATAACGTTTACTTTTCCGAAGCGCAACCTTCAGAGCACATATCCCACTTCAAGATAAAGTGCCACAAAGCAGAGCACAACATTCTCACATTTCCGAAAAACAGCCACCGGAGCAGATATCCCACTAAAAGTACATGTGCCACAACCGGATCACAAAGTGCTTACACTTCCGAATTATTGTCGCCACAACGGAGTACAACATGCTTTCTCTTCCGAAGCACAGCCATCGGAGAAGATATTCCACAAGAAGCACGTGTTCCGAAAACGGAGCATAGCACGTTTTCTATTCCGAAGAACAGTAAAAGCATATGTGTCACAAATGAAGCACAACATGCTTATTCTACCGAAGCACAGCGGTCATAGCAAATATCCCATCAAAAGCACATATTTCGAAAACGTACAATAACATGTTTACTTTTTCAAAGCACTACCGTCAAAAGATATATCCTACAAAGTACATTGTGTCACAAACATAGCATATCATGATTACTATTCTTACAGAATCGTCAGAGCAGATATCCTAGAAAAGGCACAAGTCCCACAAACGGAGCAGAGTATGTTTACTCTTCCGAAGCACAACCGTCAGAGCAGATATCCCACCACAAACACGTGTTCCGAAAACGGAGCATAACACATTTACTTTTCCGAAGCACAGCCGTCAGAGCATATATCATATTAAAGCAGAGCACAGAATGCCTAAATTTCCGAAGAACAGTCGTCAGAGCAGATATCCGTATAGAAGCACATGTGTCTCAAACAAATCACAACATGCCAATTCCTCCGAAGCACAACCGTCACAGCAAATATCCCACCAAAAGCAGATGTTCTGAAAATGTATAATAACATGCTTACTCTTCCGAAGCACAGCCTTCAGAGCAGATATCCTTCATCACAGACACGTGTTCCGAAAACGGAGCATAGCATGTTTACTTTTCCGAAGCACAACCGTCAGAGCATATATCCCACTTAAGAACAAGTGCTACAAAGCAGAGCATAACATTTTTACATTTCTGAAAAACGGCCGTCGTAGCAGATATCCCTCTAAAAGCACATATGGCACAAACGGAGCACAACGTGCTTACTCTTCCGAAACACAGTCAAATAAGATACCCCAACGAAAGCACATGTTACAAAAACAGCAAAGCACGTTTACTTTTCCGAAACATAGCCGTCAGAGCATATATCCTACAAAAGCAAACGTACCACGAACGGAGCATAGCATGTTTAATCTTCCGAAGCAGAGCCGTCAAACCAGATATCCAACCAGAAGCACATGTGTCACACTTGAAATGGAACACAACATGATTACTGTTCCGAAGTTCAGTCTTCAGAACAGACATCCAACAAAAAGCACAGGTTCCACAAACGCAACAAAGCATGCATACTCTTTCAAAACGGATATCCCAACAAAGAAACGCGCACCACTATTGGAGCACAAGATGTTTAATTTTTTGGATTTATGAGCATAGCCGTTAGAGCAGATACCCCCATTTGAAGCACACGTGTCAGAAACGGAGCAGAACTCATTATTGAAATGTGTGTATTCATTCTAGTTGTGCTGGCTCCATTTTATGCTTGTGTTGACGTACAATTTAGTTGATGTGTACTTTTCGTTTTTTATATAGTTTATATCTAGCCGAGAATTTATGAGCCGATCGGTGAAAACTTTTACTATGAAACAGACTGCTTGATTTATTTATTTTACTTATTCATTCATTTTTATTTTTATTTTGTTGATGATGTTGTTCATTTCTCTAACTTTTCTGTAAAACTTTTCGTTGAATTATTCTCTTTGACAATTTACATAATTAGTGCGTCAGTGTCAACAAGAGTCTAGAGAATTCCGCACACAGACAAATTCCTACTCTTTTTACCTGGCCTGAATACAATTTTCAAAGGAAATATCAAAATGACTTTTTCCGTACATAGTAAAAAGAAAGGAAATGGGGTAAATGTCAAGGAGACAACATAATATACATATCAAGCCTATTCTTGCTTTTCAGACGCACAAAAAGACTAAGAAATTCAAGAAATTGACACAGAAATGTAACATATGAACTAAATCATTCACGCACTCCTTAACCAATTCAAACTTTGTAGATTGATTTCTTAAAGAGATATCAAGCTTAATTAAGCAGTCATAGATGCTTCTGAATTGAGAACCTCTTAACCTAAATCACTTAAAGTTTTGAAGCGGTGACGACGGGCGTATCATGCGACTTGGCGCAGCTGTTTATTATAATCGTTTGTCAAGAAGTATGGTCTACAGTTCAAAAGCAATGATTCTTTTCTAATATTACTTACGGCAATCATTAGTCCTGAATATGTGATAATACGGTTAAACACTTAATCTTTTGCTGGGCAACATTTTTGTTCGTTTTGGCAACATTGTTTATCAACTGGTCATTGGAATTCCTATGGTTGCAAATTGTGCACCTCTCATTGCAGATCTTTTTCTTTTCTGTTACGAACAAAAAAACTACAGAATGGAACTGTACCAAACAGTGATATACTTATTCCTATTTTCTATGATAGCTCAGGTATATTGACGATATTCTTACTATTGACAATCCCCCGTTTTTAGATTAATTAAGTCGACATCATTTCCCCACAAGAACTGAAACTTAATAAAGCAAATATTGCACTTTTCTGGATCAAACTTTCATCGTTGACTCTGGTAAAATAAAAACTAAAATTTACGATAAAAGGTGTGATTTTGATTTCAGTATTACTAATTTCCCTTTTCTTGACGGCGACGTTCCTCTTGCAGATGTTTCCTGTTATCTTTTTCATTCCAATTACTAGTATGTTTAACATATGAAATCATTGAAGCATGGAAAATGTGAGCATATAGTAACATTATTTAAGGTTCAATGTTTTTAAATATTGATTGTCATTGTGAAACATTCGGCTTCTCCTCGGTTGACAATGTTTTCTCGGGGTGACAACCAGTTCTGTCACCCTCCCAGCCATATGCTATTTATATAATGTCACTCGTGTAGAACATCGCAATGAATTAATCTCGTTTCGAAACAAGTTCCAAAACTCCTTTCAATGAATCCTTCTGTGTTGTTCGGCACTCATTGCATTATTTTGGATATTAATCGAGGTCTATTAGTTAGAATTAGTTATACTATTTTTTACGAGAAGAAAACTGTTTGCCTCGTAATTAAGATATAATTGTTTTATTATTACGATAATTACTTCTTGTTGTCAAAATGTTGATGTTATCTCTGCTGATTTCGTCATCACGTAGATATTCTGATACATTCCCAACAAGCACTTACAGATAGACAGACAGGGTGGATTATCTGGGGATTTAAGACCCACGGAAGCATTTAGATGGTTGATATCTCTTTGTCTTTATATTGAATGTTAACACAGAGAGATCCCTCCAAGTAAAGTTCTTATTAAAATCAATTTCAGTCCAATGAACTATGTTTTAAATGTTAAATGATTTGACAATTTTTTAAACAATTTATGAATAATGCATTCCCACTTGGATTAAATTAAAATCAAGCCTCAAAAGGCAGGTATCTAATTCCAGTGGAGATATAGAGATACAAGATTCAATAAAGTGCGAAATGAATATTTAATTGATAAAATCTCTCTATTGTTTAATTCATCATTAAATGGATTTTTAGGCCAAGCACAGTGTATTTTATTTTTTCCTGAAATGATAATGTCACTAAATCTAAGCATGACCATTTATAAATCATGGAAGTAAAAACACTTTGGAATATTAAAAAAAAAGAGTTGGAGAGTTTGATAATTTTCTTAACAAACTAGCACTACTTCGACTTTCAACCAAGCGTAATAAAGTATGTCAGTTATCCGGCCATGGTAGGAGGTTTTCTCCGGATAGTCCGGCCTCTTTCACCATTTAAACTAGCTTCCACGATATAGCTGAAATACTGGTGAAATAACGGCAGTAGAATACCGAAGGAACAAAGGAAGTGATGATTGCAAAAATCGAAGTCCAAAGACATGGCAAAAACGGCAACAGAGAAAAATAAAGACAAAACAAGAAGGACGTGAGACAGCCACAATGCACGGAAATAAAAAGACGACATTAAGAACTAAGTGTTAACTCCCATGAAAACCGGGAGTGACATCAGGTGCTCCGGAAGGGTAAGCATGTCCTGCTCCACTAGTGGCACCCGTTACACTATCAGTGAGCCAATCCAGGGTTGAGTCAAACCGGGTATGTCAAATCCGTAAAGACGTGAAATCTAGCTGAAAATGTCCGTTTTCATGTGGGACACAGACACGTCATGTCTGTCGATGATGTCATGGCGATGGCCATAGAATTTCTGAAGGGATAAAGGAAAAAGGGTTAACAAATCCCTGACTAGGCAGCTTTTGGGACAATATTTTACTCTATTAAAAATCACTGTATACACTACATGCTCGACAGTTTACGAATCAACTGTGAAATGTACACTATTTTGCTTCTCAGAAAGGGAAAGTTCACAATTCGGAAGTAAAAGTCATCACGTTTGTCATGTAGCTTAGATTTCAAACGTCCATCTTTGTCAATGTATATCAAAAGATCCAAGTACGAAGCTGAAGTAGGTGTATCAGTAGTCTCTTTAATTTCAAGCTCATTTGGATAGATCTGATATAAATATTCCTTGAATTTTGGATAATTAAGAGAAAGTACATCGTCTATGTAGCAGAAGCTGAAATAATGGACTGAGCTAAATGCTTTTGTTTTTTCTGTGTTAGCCCTTGTAAAAACTTGGCCTTACACGAGAAAAGAAAGAAATCAGCTTAAAGTGGCGCGGAAATAGTTCCAATGGGAATCCCGATTGTCTGCTGAAAAACTCGGCCTCCAAATTCGACAAAAATATTGATTTTTGTAATTACCACATCTGATCCTTTGTTCCTCCGTTTTTTGCTTTTTGTTTTGTCTTCTATTTTCATTGCATGTTTTAAACACCTGCATCATGACATTAAACACAAAATCTATCAACATTAAGGCCAATGTCTTTCAGAGATTTAAAATAAATAAGGTGTAAACCTGTCGACATTATATTACGTATTATATATAAGGTAAGTCTACAATTACAACATCTTCTGGATTTTCATTTTACATCAGTTAAAGTGATAAATATTAATTATACTGTCATCAAAAGATACTACAAAGAGATTATTAAGTCTCGGTTTTTTGCTGTTTTATCAACCACCTTAAATGTAAAGCAGTCGTCAACTTATATTAGACAAAATAAGATAAGTTAGGGAAATAGTGGTGGTTGCATTTACGATTTTTTTGGGGGGGGTTCTAATTTTATTCAATGCCGTGAAAAACATTCGCACTGCGCATTCAAAAATGCATTTGAAATATCAATTTTAATCATTAAAAATGTATCGCTTTTCAAAAAAAAAATAGGACGCGTCGTAAAATGCCATATAATAAGGTATTGAGTAACATGCAGCAACCATTTGAATTTCTCAATTCTTGAGGGTAAGGATATCAAGAGACCCAGAAACTTAGTAACAAGGCAATATTGGTTTGAAAAATAATTGTGTCAGGGTCAAATTTAGACACTGGCACCTCTGCCAGTTTTCATGGGCTCCTTCTACAGAGCTGCCGGGTACGGTTGGTAAATATGGAATGACATATCTATGCTGAGTATTCAGGTCATTATACTGAAAACCTGGCCGCCATCCATTGTAGGCAAGCTGTGTAGTCAAAATGAAACGTTCCATGCAGTTTACGGACTTTCTATATTTCTCGTTACAAGAGCAGATTCACTAGGAGTCATATAGAAGGCTAAATTTCCTACCCCTACCCATTTCTCCCATTTACCAGTCTTTGGTCTGGTTTTTCCTTCCAACTTAATTTTTCTCTCTGAATTGATCTTCTTGTCATTGTCCTGATATTGCTGAAATATTGTTCACTGGATGTTAAACTCTAACCAATCAATCACCCAATCAATCAATTTTTTCCGTCTGAGAAAAAGTATACATGTTCTAGTCCCCAATGAAAATCAATGATTGCTCAAAAGAATACACCGGATTTATGTTCTGTATTATCTACAAGGACTTGATATCAAACAGGACATGTTTTAATACTTTATTTTTCATCGCTTGGTGCCGTGTACGGACAAGAACATGACTACCCTCACCAAATATCAATGTCGTTTTTTTTTTAATTTACACTGTGAGTGCATTTATTTTGAGCGTTATATTTGCGGTTATGTCGTGCCTTTGGTCTTCAGTCTTTGCCTTGTATCTGGAATTCTGATTTATGTAATCTACTTGTGCTTTGCTCCTTCAGTATTCTACTGCCGTTGTTTTTTATGAAAATTGTGGAAGAGTCACAACAGTGTGGACAATAAAAATAGCTGATCACTCACCAACATTCATTAAGACACAAAAATGCAATATTTATCTCACTGTAAAGGTTGTTCGACGACGTATTCAGTTGTATTTTTGTCTCATTTTGTAAATTACATGTTATAAAGTTGCCGTTTTTTTCATATAAATAGAAAGGAAATGGGGTAAATGTCAAGGGGACAACATCCCATATCCAGGTTAAAACGACCCCAAACAATGCATCTAGGGGTCACCGTACGATCTTCAACACAGCGAGGAACCTCACACCATATAGCAAGCCCTAAATGGCCCCTAAAAGGTAAAAGAAGTGAATAAATCAAAGGAAACAAACCACATCCAATAACCCAAATATCAAGAAACTAAAATTTTATACGAAGATACGGACAAGCCAATTACCAACATATTCTTGACTTGGGACAGGCGCAAAAATTGCGGTGGGGTTAAACTCGTTTTTTTGGATCCAAACCCTCATGTTTTGTTTCATTTCTTTAAGTCTCCGTGAAATGAAAAGTGTCTTCTATCCATGATTTATGTTTTTCTTCCAGTACCATGAACGACATATCACAAAGGCCTGCAACAGTTTCATTTGGGGCTGACATCATACTAAATCGCCGACGGTCACGTTCATTCAGTATTCAACAAAACAACAGAGAAGAGTCCGATGCATACAGACGACAGTCAATTAAATACCAGTTCCCCAACCCAGCATTAGAGGCAGACAAAAATGAAATTGATTTGGTAATTATATGTTCTTTCCTATTGTAAATTTCCCATTCCTTGACTTTACTTAATCCAACGACAAATGTCTTGGGGATAGCACCACCGAAATGCTGGACTTGTTGGTGGACAATATAAATGATATCGATTTGGAAACTACACACTCTTTCCAATTGTAAATTTCCCATTCCTTGACTACACTTCATCCAATAACAAATGTGTAGGGGAAAGCATCAAGAAATGCTGCCATTTTTTGGTGGACAATAATAAACAACAAAATTCCGAAGTTGCTGTTAATTTATTTTCTGCATATGCGCATTTCGACAACTTATAGAATAAAAAGATACAGGAAACACCTACAATGGCCGAAAAACATCATCACATACCACAAATGTACCAAGGAAACCACAATAAAAACAAACGACAAACGTAAAAAACGATAGGAACTCGGGACAGCCGGACTTAGTATGTCTCATCAGTGAGGATCAAACCAAAACATTTGGAAGTCCATTAACCGAAAAACATGTTAAAGCTGAATAGCCAAAATGATCTAAATAGAAAAGGACAGAGCTATGCATGAGGGAGAAACCCCTTAGTTTTAAACAAAAACTTTTGCAAAATTTAGATATATATACATTTTGTGAGTTTCGATATGTAAATTAGTCGAATTTGGTTTATTGATAATTCAGCAGAATGTGTATTTATTGTGACTACTACAAATTTGTTTCTACGCTGTTTAGAAGTTGAATTGATTGATAACCCTCTAAATGATAAAATGAAAAGGCACATCAATCATTTAATTTCTAACTTACGATATAACGAAGACGTTATTTCACCCAATTAATAGTATGTATTTCATACAGCACTTACATCTGACGTATCTCAATCAACTGAAAATTAAACCTCATCATATTTAGATCCGTTTTAAGAAAACAAGAAATAATGCTAAACGTGATGATTATTTTCTTATTGTGAATTTCCCATTTTCATGAAGCTATATTCCTTCTGTCCCTGAATACGGCGTATATGTATCTAAACTGATACTTAAATATAAAAAAGCAAGCTCAAGTATGATATCATATATATTACATTGCTGCAATTGCAAAAAAAGCAAAGAATGTATTATTTGTTTTATTTTGCAGTCGACTATCGACGAAAAAGACGTAAGAAGGAATATTTATGGTCAACCGATATCAGAAATGCTCTTTGTTGGTTCAGATTATACAATAAGAAGGCCAACTGTATCAAGTGCAAGGCGTTCCGTCCTTTGGTCACGTGATAGGAAACTGTACGAGGATCAGCATCGAAGAGTAGCCGAGGAGTTCAAAGACAAACCATACATGAGACATGAATATCCTTCAATTGAAAAACATTATCCAGGAACATGGAAACTGGCATCAAAAGATGAAATCCAGGCTACAACTGATCGGTTAACAAGTGTTCCAGCGCCAACGTCAGCAAGCCTTCGTATGCACAGATTTCAATGTTTCCTACATAATGTCTTAGAACGAGAACAAAATAGAGAACTGAAGCCCATTTTACGACGTCGACCAAAAACATCAGTTATCTAAAATCATTTCATGTAACATTTCTGTAGCGGACATTAATTGTAAAATAATGAAGTCAAAATTGTAAAAACATAAAAAAAGAACAAGTATTGTATTTTGTCAAATATCAATTCATGTATTAAGAGTACATTTAGAATAACTTTTTTCGAAAAATTAAAATTTTTGGGCTTATATAGGGGAACCACCCTTGGTTAAATCAATCAGTACTAGATTTTACAAATTCTTCATAATTATTCAAAAATGGTCAGATATAAAGAAATGAAATATTTCTTTGCGAAGTAAAATTTACATATTTTCATGTATTCACACGCATTTTCAACCTAGTCGTTTTATACCGAATGATGAAAAATTAAAACCAAAGCTGTAATTCAATAGTTTAAACATTTGGACTCGTGTTTTATTGTTGTGTGTTTGTTTAATATTGTATGAATCCGCGTGTAAGTGCGGTATGTGCGAGACTGGATGCGTGTGTGTCTGTAGTGTGTGCGTGTATGAATAAGTGTGCGTGCATGCGTGATTTGGGCATGCTTGAATGCATGAATTTGCATTTAAATGCGTGTTTGTTATGTGTACGTGACTGGAAGCGTGTATGTGTTTGCATGACTGGATGCGTGTATGTGTGTATGATATGTGTGTAAGAGTAAGTGTTTGTGCGTGTATGTGTGCTTACGTGTGTGATGCTTGCATGCATGCATCTATTAGCGTGTAACTGCGTGTTTATCCGTGCGTGACAGTATGCGTGTATTTGTGTGAGACTATGGATGCTTGTGCCTTGGTGCGTAGGTGTATGCATACACACACAAGTGTGTGTGTGTGTGTGTGTGTGTTGCATACGATAAGAGAGCACGGATATGCACCAAATGATTCAAGCATCAAAAAAGGAAAAAAGGTTGCTCTGATATTTGACCAACAACAAATGTTAACGTGCATCTTCCCAAGTCAAGTGCTTGAGGTCCATGTCCTTCCCCACAAACCCTTAGCAGATTCCTGGGGTACTTCTCTACATGAGAAGTAACTATGATGAGCCACTGAGCTTAAGACAGGCGTCATTTATATTTCCTGGGTTACTTCTCTTAATCAAATGAAACCAAACAAATCAATCGGTCTTAAGCAATTTTGTTAGCTTTTATTGGCTCATTAGACATCAAACACTAAAGCAAGGTGAGAGAGTGGGGAATTTTTTTTTTTCGTAACTGTAATGTTTTCCAATATCAGGGACTTTCTTGCTGAAGTTTTCCTGGTGGGCATATTTACGGATGGTTTTCTCCTCGATGAGCTTCACCAAGGCCTCTTTGTTTATCCTACTGACCCCCCTTAGACCCTCATCCTTAGTTATTAGACGGAAGGCCTTCATGGTCTCTTTGACTACCATCTTATACCCTCCTCATCTCCCTCTCGCATGGTTGCCTGCTATGCCATCAACAGAGACCATCCTTCTCAGGCTTGCTCTTACGGAACTGTCCCTTCTTGCTCTCGAGTGAGACGCCGCAGGTGGTCTTCTGCTTCTCTGGTTGATGTTCAAATCACGTCTTGACTTGCTCCGCATCGCAATTTTGGCACGACTGGGTATGTTCATCCATCTGTGTCAAAGTGGAGGCATTGCAGCACTGCTGTTGTCTTTGGAGCGGTTAGGGGTTTGATGATTTCTCTTGATGGATGGTTCGTTAACGAAGGTGACGGTCTTGCATGAGGGTGCGGAGGTAGGTCTCTTGAGAATCGACACGAGCTGGTATGACAAAGGAAAGACTGATCCAGGTCAGCCTGGTTTTCATTAGCGATCCATCTTATTACTGTTGGATGCCATCCTTTTATCCATTCCAATCTTGGGAGCTGACAGGTGAGCGATATAGGCTCTTGAGTGCCTCTTGTTTACTTATTTTTTCATTTAAATTCATGAAATAAATTTTTTTTTAAGATCCGTCACAATTTAATTTTCTCTTTTTTTTCTTTAGATTTCCATGACATTATGTACGGGAGCGTATTGCCACATGAAGAAATATCTCATAATTGTGAGATAACATCTCATAATTATGAGATATGATTTCATAATTATGAGATATTATCCTATAATTATGAGATAACTATTTCATAATTATGAGATATAATTTCATAATTATGAGATATTATCCTATAATTATGAGATAACTATTTCACAATTATGAGATATTATCTCAAAATTTTGAGATAATTATCTCATAATTATGAAATAATATCTCATAATTATGAGATATTTTTTTCTTCATGTGGCAATTATGAGATAATTATCTCATAATTATTAAATAATATCTCATAATTATGAGAATGTTATCTCATAATTATGAGAATGTCATCTCATAATTATGAGAATGTTATCTCATTATTAGGATAATGTTATCTCATAATTATGAGATATTGTTTTTCTTCATGTGACATCAATACACTTCCGTACATAATGTCATGGAAATTTAAAAAAAAAGAAAATTTACTTGTGACGGATCTTAAAAAATAATTTCTTTCACGAATTAAAATAAAAAGATAATAATGAGATATTATTTCGTAATTATGAGATATTATATAATAACTATGAGATAATTATTTCATAATTATGAGATATTATTACATAATTATGAGACATTATTTCATAATTATGAGATATTGTCTCATAATTATGAGATAATATCTCATTATTATGAGATAATTATAGTAGTTAACTATCCCAAAAAATCTGCGGTTTTCAAAAATACATTTTTTGAAAAACGCAGATTTTTTCCCATATTAACTACTACTGGTGCATAATCAAAAAAAATTGCGGATTATGATTTTTTTCTACAACGCTTGTAACTCTGATTAAACAGTCTAGAATTAAAAAGTAGGTTTTACTCACATTTTTTTTCTACGTCGTTTTTGGTTTAAACATCTCATGAGTAAAACAAAAAACTTATAAGTTTTACTCTTTCTCCAACGTTCAAGACTCTGCTTTAAGTTGTTTAAGGCACGACTTCTAAAAAAAAAAGTTCAGAGTGTAATAGGAGTAAAAAAACAAACTAGGACTCGGTGCACAACTAAACAAATACTTCTTGTAATTCCCTGCACACCCACACTCCAGGAGGACGTACGATTCTTTCTTTTACTTTAGTTAAATACTTTTGAGTCCTTTGTATTTCCAGTAAGTCTGCCAGTTCTTCTTTGGACACCCGCTCTCTAACGAATATACCGCCAAGAGGATAATACAAATGTACGATCTTCTCTTCCTCTTGAATATCAAGTATTTTGTAAACTCCGCTTGGCAGCCTCATTGATTTATAAATATTCATCTTTCTTACATTGTGTAAATCATACATTGCAAGTATTTCGTAAGTTTTGTTTTGTTCACTATTCATCTTTTTTTTTACTGATTTTTATATAAATCACACTATAAATTTTAGGTTTTACTCACTACAACGGTTGAGACTCACTCCTACCTAAAACAACATTATGGTTTTTTTTATCTAATAAATCTTTAGTTTTAAAAAATGACAACGATTCCTAGATGTTTCCCGGAAAAGTCTGATATGAGTAACTTTAAAACAATACAAGGAGCAAAAAATATGCCGAGTGATTTTTTCCGTTTATTCATTGTTGGGCCAAGTGGATCTGGTAAAACAAATTTGCTAATGCACCTTTTATTTAAACCCTTATTGTATTACGACAAAATTATTCTTTACGCAAAAAAATTTGGAGCAGCATTATTACAAGGAACTAATTCGAAGATTCTAGGAAATAGCGGAAAAACTAGGAGTGTCTCTGGAAGACTTGGTGCAAGTACCTAATGATAAAAAGTTGAAGACATCGACGAAGTATCTGATGACAAACAAAAAATCGTAATTTTTGACTATATTTGTTCACAAGATCAATCTTCTATTGTGAAATACTTTATAGGCGGAAGGCACAAGAAAATGAGCGTAATTTATTTGAGTCAGTCCTATTTTCGGATACCCAAAGACCGTCGTCTGAATTGTAATTTCTACGTAGTGTATAATTTTCCGAGTAAAAAAGAGAGAGAACTTGTATCTTCAGAACTTCAGGTCTCAAAAAAATACGCTTGTTGAAATAACTAAAAATAAATATTCTTTTCTGTATCTTAACTTACCAGACGAAAAAATATGTCATTGTTTTGATCGGGAAATACAAAATTACGTTTTCTAAACTTGTTAAAATCTATTTAATCTCCTTTTTGTACCCCTAATAGGTAATCGATACACCGCAGTGAAATTTCGCAATGCAACAAAATCAATACGATGTCAACCTGTTTCCAAGTTATCAAGTAAATTTCCATTCATAACTAGAAAACACGAGGGGACTTTATGATATAAATCGGATAATGGTTTTTATGAAATAAAAACGATACGCTAGGCTATGGAATAGCCTTGGATAGAAAATTGCGTGTTTGATTGACAAGGGTGTGGTGGCTCACGATGTATTTGTATACTCCAATCAATAATTTTCGTTATTTTTGTCATGTCGGATTCTACATACACAACTGAACCATGTACAGCTCGCTGATCACTCTTCGGTAAAATCACAATTTTGTGAAATGGTAGAACTGGAGAAATTAAATGTTGTTCTAGCGTATTTAATTCTTCAAAAGGAGTTCTTGAGGAGGTATAGCCTCCTTACACACATAAGAGTTACACGTTTTACACACAATATGCTTCTCCCTTTTTAACATTTCTTTCAACCTCTCATCTTTTGCATTAAATTCTTTCTCTTGTACTTGGCTTCGAAACATAAACCTTTTACAGCACACACAAATAAACACCTGTAGCTCTTTATTCTTCCGCAAAAAAAAGCACAATTCTATCTCTTTCCAACTTTCGTTCTCCATTGCCTAATTATCTCCACAAACTACAATCACGCTTTGTTTAACACAATTGAAAAGTTTTTTTATAGTATTTGTATATTATTGATTATTGCACAATACCTCATCTTTATTTATTAACTTCTGGTTTTAAATTTATACATTACTGTTCTTATTCTTTTTATCATATCTATATTTATAAATCTGGCTAAGCGATATTGCAATACCAATCCCACCTGTTCCCAGTACCACCTAGAGTAAATGTTTATAATACTTTTCAACTTCCACAAGGAAACAGAAAAATTAAACCCCGCCCCGTTTTATCAGGACGAAACTGGACGCCATTTTGATTTTTGAGAATCTGAAATTCCTATTGGTCAATAGTCTTCTCCTCACCTGCCCCCAAGAACTATCTATATAGCTAGGCTATTCCATAGCCTAGCTAACTACAACGTTCATCGTTAGCTAAACAACGAGGTAAGTTATATCTCATATATTTTTTTTATTTGTGTTTACCATTAAGCGGTATAATTTGTTTTTAATATAATGAAGTCAATTCCATGAACTAAATTTTTAACGGTATGTTATTTCAGGTTTGTCACAATGAACAAAACAGAATTTGAGATGAAAACAGCACTTGGTTAAATGGACAGATTGTTATGACCCACGTTCACACGATTTCGAAAAAGCCGAAATTACCAGAGGAAAAAATAATAATAATGGATAGTTACTATACGAACAGTGATATTATAAATCAGGATATAAAAACAGCAACCGGGAAGAATATTCTAGACTAATCACACCATGCGCAGGTTATTCAGACCATGCTGGCCTAAACTTTTCTCGGAGTTAACTTGTGGAGGAATTTGTGCGTGTTCTCTCGGGGATTTAATAAAGATTTATTTAGCTAGGCTATGGAATAGCCTAGCTATATAGATAGTTCTTGGGGGGAGGTGAGGAGTACGCTTGCGCAGAAGACTATTGACCAATGGGAATTTCAGATTCTCGAAAATCAAATTGGCGTCCAGTTTCGTCTTGGTAAAACGGGGCGGGGTTTAATTTTTCTGTTTCCTTGTGGAAGTTGAAATGTATCATAAACATTTACTATAGGTGGCACTGGGAACAGGTTTGTAAAGGATGATGGGATTGGTATTGCAATATCGCTTAGCAAGATTTATAAATATAGATATGATAAAAAGAATAAGAACAGTAATGTATAAATTTAAAACCAGAAGTTAAAATATAAAGATGAGGTATTGTGCAATAATCAATAATTTACAAATACTATAAAAGACTTTTAAATTGTGTTAAACAAAGCGTGATTGTAGTTTGTGGAAATACTTAGGCAATGGAAAACGAAAGGTGGAAAGAGATAGAATTGTGTTTTTGGCGGAAGAATGAAGAGCTACCGGTGTTTATATTTGTATGTGCTGTAGAAGGTTTATGTTTCGAAGCCAAGTACACGAGAAAGAATTTAATGCAAAAGATAAGAGGTTGAAAGAAATGTTAAAAGGAGAGAAGCATATTGTGTGTAAAACGTGTAACTCTTATGTGTGTAAGGAGGCTATACCTCCTCAAGTAATGAAAAATAATTTAGAAACGGATAAAGCTCCTTTTGAAGAATTAAATACGCTAGAACAACATTCAATTTCTCCAGTTTTTACATTTTACAAAATTGTGATTTTACCTAAGAGTGATCAGCGAGCTGTACATGGTCCAGTTGTGTATGTAGAATCCGACATGATAAAAATAACGAAAATTATTGATTTGAGTATACAAATACATCATGAGCCACCACACCCTTGTCAATCAAACACGCAATTTTCTATCCAAGGCTATTCCATAGCCTAGCGTATCGTTTTTATTTCATAAAAACCATTATCCGATTTATATCATCCACTTATGTTTATAAAGTCCCCTCGTGTTTTCTAGTATTTTTCTGCTTTGACAATTGTTGTATGACAAATTTACCGTATACGTTATGGATTTATTAGACATTGTATATACGTCATGGATTTATGTGGACTGTCTACCATATGATAGACATAGCACATAAACCTTATACGTCATGGATTTATGTGGACTGTCTACCATATGATAGACATAGCACATAAACCTCTGACGTCATGGATTTATGTGGACTGTCTATCATATGGTAAACAGAGCACAAACCTCTAACGTATACACATTGTATATACGTCATGGATTTATGTGGACTGTCTACCATATGATAGACATAGCACATAAACCTCTAACGTCATGGATTTATGTGGACTGTCTACCATATGATAGACATAGCACATAAACCTCATACGCCATGGATTTATGTGGACTGTGGTAATCGACAGCTTCCTATAGGAACAGATTTATTCTTATCCAAGGAAATTCTTCCCTTGTATTCGTTTTTATTTGCACGTCTCTCAAAGTTTGTGAGGTGAAGAATACTAAAATGATCAATACCCTGTTCTTTAGAAGTCCTCTTTAGATGTACCCTTTTCATGGAGAAATCCCTTATATTCTTTTCTTCTTCACCTTTCATCATCTTTTGAAAGTCTTCTTGAGTTAACTTAGTTTTATTTAGCCCTTTACCCTTTGTCTTAACACTAATTACATTATCTGTATCTATCGTTATAGTCATGTATAACTTTGGCGCAATATAAACTGCTTTAATTATCTTAGCGTCTTTCTTGTAGTCGTTGGCTAAGTCACCTAAATTATTACCATTATAATTAGGTATTAGTTTTGCTTGCTCACCGGGCACGTGTAAACTATCAGTGTCAGTATAGTAGAAGTCTAACTCTATTCTCTGGATTTAACCTCGTCATATGATCATAAATAATCTTGAGGCTATAAGCCAGAACAAAAGCACCAAAGTGTGATGGTTTACTAATCTTATCAACCGAGTCAATCTCGGATCTTAAGTAACCTGATACATACCAAGTATTTTCGATTAGTTCCAGGCCCGTAACCACATACTTATGATGAAACTTCCAGTATTCATTGTTGTCTCTTATTATTTGGGTGTGGTTAAATATTGGTCTTTGGATCATTTTTCCATAGAGACCATTCATCAATAGTTTTGCTAATGTATACTGAACACTTCCTTTTTGACTAGTTTTCTTGAGCTGAAAGAATTTCTGTATATAATCATAAAACACCTTACTAGTTTCTTCCCAGTAATATCCCTCGATAATATTAACATCATAACCATATTTAATCATTTGTTCTATATCAACTGAAGTATACCAACCCTCCGAGTCTTCTAAGTCCCATTTAGTTGCTCCTTTTTTGTCCTTTCTTGCTACTACTGGATGAAGCAGTTTCTTGTTTGTAACATACTTGACTTTATATATCCCATTTTACCCTTCATCTCTGAGGTGGTATATTTTCTTTGTCCCACCGGATATTCGTGTAACATACTGGTTGGATAAAGGGACACGACGTCCACATTTAACAAGAAATCAGCTACATCATCATAGTTTATTTTTTCCTCATACTGATCAAATACAAACTCAGTCTTGATCTTATAACACCGTCCACCATAAATACTCTTTCTGATGTTTTTCTCCATCTCTGTTGAATCAGATATGTCAACCACAATTCCTTCAGGTATATAATCTTTCCAGATGTCGAATCCTAGAGAACTAGTCGAGATGAAGTTAGTGATGTCTCTACCAAAATCATTGTAACACTGGTTGTTTAATTTATTAGATAACTCTCGTAGACCAAGTACATCAGACTGTAGATAAACAAGGCTCTAATTTCTCATACTATCAGACATATCTTCCCAGCGTTTCGATTGACTGTGATCAAATTCTCCTTTTTGTACTTTGCAACCAAAATCAGACAATGCTTGACTCAAAGAACTACCTATGTGTTTCATCAGATCGAAACATCGTATTCTATCTTTTTGTAACCCGATTATGCTTCCGTTATTCATGATAAATTTTTCCGGAGCTAATCCCAGTTTATTCATACTCTTAACCAAGAAGTAGTGATCAAAGTTACTCCCGTTATAAGCGTTGACCATAAAACTATCAGTGGCTTTGCCAGTGCCTACGGCAGTTTTGCTCAACAAATATCGTACAAAATTGTCGACGCAATTATCACCAGCGTAGTAACAAAAATCTCCATCCTTTTCCACAAATCCTAGGATATAAGGGGTATGAACCATGTGTCCGTCGACAATTTTTGTGTAAAATTCTATATCATAGTGAATTATGTTGGGGTTTAACTCTTTGCTCTTTGTTGTTCTTTGGATCAAACACCTACCCTTTTTCTTTATTACTACATTATAATAACTAGCTGTGTTATTGTTACACTTGTGTTTTTTCTTATATCGCTTACCACAACGAGAACAAACAACCGAGCAAGTATGCTTTTCGCCGAAATAAATAGAACAACAAGACGAACCTTCTTCTTTTCTTGTTCGATAATAAGACTGTAATGTCCCTTAGCTAGTTCTATAGTAGTGAGATACTCTTTACCGTAATGCTCTTTTATCTCTTCACAGAATAAACCGACAGGTAACTGATACCTTTTTATTATGTCCCACGCTACTGGGAACGGCACGGGTGTTTTAGGAGCTAACCCATATACTCTTCGTATCTGATCACAGACAGTGATTGTAGGATTAAAATCTGGTTTGAGTTGTTTTAAACATCGAAAGAAACAGTTATTATTAGTTGATAATAGGCGTTTCCTTTTAACCCCATGTGTTATTGTTTCCGAATAATCATGGTCCCAACATCCACCACTGGGTGGTTTTACCACTTTTATTCTAATTCCTATGATTTAGTATATATAATCCTCATTCGGAGGTAAAGAAAGGTCTACGTATTGTTGATAAAGTGATACAAAGTCAGTAAACTCTCTTATAAGAAACGAGTTCATATCTTTTGTTGTATTGTATTCGTAACTTGGTGTTTTACCAGCATAAATAAAACGTACTTGTACATCAGCGCTATTAGATAACCCGTCTAAAACAGCGTGATCCAGTCTTTCTTTTATTAACTCTGATATCACCTCTACCTCATCGCTGGTTAATTCTTCTCGAGGACGACTAAAAGTATACGTTCTAATTCCGTTTTTTTTCGTTGTAATTCATTTTGAATGACTTTTTTTTTTCTATAAATCATTCACTTTTAAATGATTTTTTATTCTTTAAATAAAATGATTTTTTATTAGGTAACTTTTTATTCTACAACTCTCTTACGATGAGCCGCAGAGTTAATATGATATTTTTGGCAGAAATACAAAGGAGTTTATTACACACCTCACAATAAAATTTGTGGGAAGCGTAATATTTTTCTTGATGTTCATTGTGGGCTTGTTTTTTTCAGCATCTGTCTCATATAGTTTTTTTCTTCCCATTTTTATAGTATGATTTTTATCTACAATAGGCGATTAATTCTTGCTTTTATACCCTTACCTAACAGTTGACCAATTTTTGATGCGGCGCTGTCGTTGGAATATTTTTTAATTCTTTAATCAATGCACCTGGTTTTGTCGAAGGCACATATTCACTTGGTTTTGTCGATGGCACTGCCGTAGGCACTTGGTTTTGTGGTTGGTGCTATTTTATCTGCTACATACTCTCCCACCTTTTCACCAAGTTTTTTACTCCCAGTGTCTAATGCTGAGGTGGCAGATTTTTGCCAGTTGCTTTGCGGCGTTGCTGAATATGCTGTCGAATAGTCCACCACCTTGCACTCTCTTACCGGGTCAACCAAAACATATATTCCTAACTCCTTACTATATACTTTTCTCATTTTTTCTTTACCGTTTATATTTCTCTCAGAATAAAAGTAAAACTGGTGTCAACACCATTCAGGTCTATATTTCTGCCGTCTGCGTCGGTCACCCAAACACGAATCGAGTCAATCCTTGTTTTGTTTACTCTCGAATATCGTATGTGGTACGGTGTTCTCTCGAACGGGTAACTACGAGTTAGATTTGCAGTACTAAAGACGTAGATTACGTTACCCGACTTACCGTCTACAACGGAACTAGTGATCAAATCACAATGAACATAAATACTATCTATCCCGTTAGTGATGTTAGGCAATTTACTACCGTATTCCGTCTCCTTTATTATTTTCTTGTCGAACCCGATTAACTCAGCAAAGTTTCCGTCTCTCAAGTCTAGTACCGCACCTCCCTTTAGTGTAATTAACACCTTAACTTAAAGCTCGTCAGATCAAAGTCCAGCCTAATTGGACTGTCTTCGACTTTGTCGTTTACCGATAGAAATTCTGCTATATAAGTGGACATGTCCGCGTAGCTGTAGTTACCATCAGCAAATGTCAATTCCATGAATATTTTCCAAGGGTCAAGACTATACTTTATTTTCTTGTTACCATAGAACTCAGAAACATTATACCAACTGTAAGTCATACTATTTATTTGAGACAAACCAAAAACATACTGCTTATTCTTATCTAGTACCAAGGGTTCTTCGAACTGGGTCACAAAATCAGAAGGGGTTCCTTTACCTGCATAACTAGAAAGTGTTATCTTTTGTTCCATTTTTTATTACTCGAAATATTTTCTATAAATTCCTTCATGTTGTTCTTCCGTTATATCACCGTGTTCCAGAAGAGTGTCTAGAATAGTCATTCCTTCGTTTACTAGTTCGTCACTGGTATTACCAGACTCGATACCAGCAATCAAAAGCTCTAACCGATCTACTAGCTTTGTTGCGTTATGGTAGTCACACAAAATATTCTTATATTTGTCACTTGTCTTTACCAGAGGGTGTGATGAAAGACTGACTAGTTTTCTAAATGTCCGCTTTGCAGAATTAGAATATGTTTTTTTTAGGATTGTACCTCTTTGTCACTAGGTCAACGAAGTCATCATCCACCCTGGTGTTGATTACTTGTTGTCCTTTATTGTCTAGTCCGTACAACCTGTTATATTCGAGAAGCTGTTCTAAATCCAGCAGTAGATCAGAAAAGGAGCCGGTAGTGTCTATTTTGTACGACCCTTTAGACGCTAAACCTTTCCCAGTTTTCCCCTGCAATCCCTGATAATACCTTCTATTTTTGTTCTGGAGATACTGGATATCGTCTGGAAATTCCGCCTCGGATTTCATTTGTCCCAGCTTCACATTCATACCCTTTGCCTTACTGATCTTGGCTTCGTTACTCAGGTAATCTTTATTTTCTAGTTGTTCCTCGGCATCATACTTACTGATACTCACGCCACCTGGTTGCATTTCGACTATCTTCTGTTCCTCCGGTTCCGCCTACGGTTCCGGTTCCGGTTCCTCCGGTCCTCTATCGCGGGTACAGGAAGATCCACGGGTACCGCAGGCACTGCCGCAGGCACCTCAGTATCCATAATATTAGTTACGGGAATTAATTGACCAACTGCCGTAGGTGCCTGTATTATAGGTGATGTTGTTTTTATTGCTTTCGTTACTGGTTCAAAGAATTCCTCGAGTTTATCCGACTGTACACTTTTTCTTATTTTTTCTTCTTCCTTCTTCTTGATGTAATCCTGTACCGCTTTTTCTGCGTTTGACTTCTTTTGAGCTAGATCCTTTAGTTCGTTTAACATTTTTTCTTCCTTTTATAAAAGATAAGTAATAAAAATGGGTATATTTAATGAAATATCTCAGACGGTGTCAGGAGGTCCGGTAGGTTCAACGGAGACTAATTTTGATGTAGTGCTAAGTAAGTATGCGAGCAAGGCTCAGTTAGATAGATATTTCCGTAAAGGACAAGACTTAGACATGGGTGGACACAAAATCACAGGTCTTTCACTCGGTTTCGGCAACGACCACGTAGCAACAAAAAACAAATAAGCGATACTTTCTTTCCTGTGGTAGCGCGTAAAGACCTGGACATGAATAAGAAGTATATTAGAGGACTCGAGACAGACTTAAATGACCCAACCTGTGCGGTAAACAAGAAATCGCTGCAACAGAAAATAGACACACAGAAACGGAACTTTAGAGCGGAGTTTACTAGTAAGGCTTTTGTTGCTGCAAGTGAACGAGAACTAAGAAAAGACTTGCACAG
>MJUU01011922.1:0-36814 GCA_002080025.1 Modiolus philippinarum | reverse complement strand
GGTGAACGTACCTATGGCCCTGGTGGGCAACACGGACCCGGATAACAGCGCAGGACAACATTGGGTAGCCATTTACATCGACGCCAATTCAAGAGGAAAAAAAAACTTAATGCAGCTAATGTGAAACATATGGTTATATATGTTTCACATTAAGGGTCACAAGCCCCTATAAATGCAGAGTGGGTTTTTTCAATACAAGAGTAATCTCCCCTAAATGAACGCGGACGTGATAGAAAACACCATTAGACATATGCCGAACAATAAGGTAAATGCTACGTCACTCGTAACAAGTTTTTGATTAGTCAATAGTATTACGTCATTCATCACAAGTTTTTCATTAGTCAATAGTATTACGTCATTCATAACAAGTTTTTGATTAGTCAATAGTATTACGTCATTCATCACAAGTTTTTGATTAGTCAATAGTATTACGTCATTCATAACAAGTTTGAGTACGTCACTCAACACTTCGGAACACTTCGTGTTCCAATGGTAACGCTCCGGGCTGGGGTTCGGGATATGACGAAGAGATCGACACCACTTCGGAACACTTCGTGTTCCTATGGCAACGGATCCGCACATGGATCCGCAAATACGACTTGAACGGTCCCTCTATACTACTCCTGAATATTTTCTTTTATGTTTGTTTAAAAGTTCAGACCCCACTATAGAAAAAAATACAAAATTTTGAACACATGACATCGCAGTGGGTACAGTTCTGACGTCACACGTTTATAAAGCTGCTTTTGCAAGTCTTCATAGAAATACAAGGAATTTGGCATATTTTCGAACGGTTTCCCTAATCGGAAATATAGAGTGCATGCCAGAACCAATTAGAAAATTTACAAGCTTGTTAGTACAGATGCGTTGGACCTCCCATATAAATATATTTGTGGTTCTTAAATGCGCTCCATATTTCTCTTATTAGATAAAATTAGTCAAAATTGTTCAAATTTGTCATTTTTCGACAAAATGTGATATTAGTCCCATTTTCTACACTGAAAAAATCTGTAATCGTACATCAATATTTGAGTAATCATCTTTTTAACTATTAACCCATATCCATAGAACATCTCAACAAAAAATATTTTGAATTTCAGCATTAATTCTTATTTTTGAGGCCAAATAAGGCCCTCACCACCACCTTCTCCTTTAGGCTTATTAAGAGAAAGTACATTATATATGTAGCGGAAGCTTAAATTACAGGACTGGGCTAAATGTTTTTGTTTTCTTTGTGTAAGCCCTTGTAAAAAGTAAAGAAAAGGGTCAGCTAAACATGACGCACTGAATCCCCAAATTGGACAAAAATATTGTCGATCAAAAATTCTCACATTTTGATTACGTCAGTCTCAGTGTACTTCTTATTTGTTCTTTTGTTTTTCACTACTATTAAAAAGATGTATCTGCATTCTCCATTTTAAGTGCAGACTCAAACATTGTATTAAATCTGCAATTACTGTTGAATTAAATTGATTCCAATTTTAAGTAAATTTCCTGAAACTTCTAAGACCTTTTATTATTATTTGTTTTTCTAAACAACAATAGCCTTAGTTTCCAAATATCTTCTTATAAGAACCGCCTATGCAATCTTTATTTTAGTTCACCTGGCCAAAGGTCATGTGAGTTTTCGCCATCACTCGGCGTCCGTCTTTCGTCCATCTGTCCGTCGTCCAATCTGATTAAAATCATATTCTCTTTTTTTTTTTTTAATCATATTCTCACTTTGCCCCCGTTTACTGATATGTCGTTGTGTCATAACAGTAAACGGGAGCAAGATTAGAATATGATTTTAATCAGATTTTCCGTCGTCCATCCGTTAACTTTAAAACAAAGATCTTCTTTGAATCATCATCACGTTATGCACTTTCAAGTTTGTGATTTTTATGTCCGTAGTAGAATATGATTTTAATCAGATTTTCCGTCGTCCATCCGTTAACTTGAAAACAAAGATCTTCTTTGAATCATCATCACGTTATGCACTTTCAAGTTTGTGATTTTTATGTCCGTAGACCAAACAACATGGCCACTGTTACTGAAAATAGACCATAGGTGTAAATCGCTGTTTTTGTTTTAGCAAATAACTGGAAAAACCGTTACAGATATCAAAAATGTGTGGAGTAAAAATGATCAGCATGATGAGAACCAATCCTGCAATTTTGGAGAATATCCGATAACCCATTTGGAGTTATTGCCCCTTTTCTGTAAAATTTTCGTGTTTAGTTCACCTAGCCTATAAGGCCATGTGAGCTTTTGCTATCACTTTGCATCCGTCGTCCGTCTTCAAAAATCTTCTCTGAAACTACTGAGCCAATTGTAACCAAAATTGGCCTGAATCATCACCATGGTATGCAGTTTCAAAATTGTGTTCGATTAGTCCGAAGATCATACAAAATGGCTGCTGTTACTAATAATAGAACAAAGGGGTAAATTGCTGTTTTTTGCAAATAACTCGAAAACCGTTACAGATATTCAACATATAAAAATCTGGCTGAAGTAAAAATTATCAGCATGGCAAGATATACCCGCCCTGCAATTTTGAAAAAAAAATCTGAAAAAGAAAAAAAAAAGGGAGGCGGGGAATGTGTCAAAGAGACAACGACCCAAAGAGGAGTAATAACAACTCAAAGCCACCATAATATCTTCAGTGAACGAAGAGGAAACGCCACACCTAACAGCAGGTCGGAGTCAGCCCCTAAAAAAAGAGTAACCATTTTCAGCGAAATAAACATCATCCTAGACTCCTATATACATAAAGTTAACTAACTTAATAAATTTCCTGACTTAGGACAGGCGCAAACCTGCTGCGGCGGGGTTAAACTAGTTTTATTGGGCCCAAACCTTCCCCCTGTAGCCAATGTAATAAAAAAAAATCAGTTAGCAACAGGACTGAGTAAATTGTGGAAAATGAAACTGAAAGAACTAAGTATACGGACATAAACAAGAAATCACAAAAGACTACTAGCAGTTTGAACATATCCTGGAGTTATTGCCTTTTTTCCGTAAAATTTTTAAAATGTTAAGATATTTTATTTTTATAAGCTCACCTGACCCAAAGGGTCAGTGTGAGCTTTTGCCATCACTTGACGTCCGGCGTCCGACGTCCGTGCGTTAACTTTTAACATTTTCATCTCCTCCTCTGAAACCACTGAAGCAAATTCAACCAAACTTTATAGGAATGATGTATGGAAGGTCCTTTTCAAAGATTGCTCATTTCGTTTCGATAAAAAAAAAAGCATGGCCGCCAGCGCTGAACTTAGGTTTAACATTGGACCCTCTGGGAAAAAATCACATTTACATCTTCTCCTCTGAAACCGATGAAGCAAATTTTCAAAATGTTAAGATATTTTATTTTTATAAGCTCACCTGACCCAAAGGGTCAGTGTGAGCTTTTGCCATCACTTGACGTCCGGCGTCCGACGTCCGTGCGTTAACTTTTAACATTTTCATCTCCTCCNAAATTCAACCAAACTTTATAGGAATGATGCATGGAAGGTCCTTTTCAAAGATTGCTCATTTCGTTCCGATCCAAAAAAAACATGGCCGCCAGTGCTGGACTTAGGTTTAACATTGGACCCTATGGAAAAAATCACATTTACATCTTCTCCTCTGAAACCGATGAAGCAAATTCAACCAGTTTTTACAGGAATTATGTACTAAAGGTCCTCAACAAGGATTGCTCATTTCGTTCCGATCCGATAAAAAACATGACTGCCAGTGTGGAACTTGGATTTCACATTGAACCCTATCGGAAAAATCGCATTTTCATCTTCTCCCCTAAAACCCCTGAAGCAAATTCAACCAAACTTTACAGGAATGATGTTCTTAAGGTCCTCAACAAAAATTGCTCATTTCCCTCTGATCTGATGAAAAACATGGCTGCCAGCATGGAACTTAATTAATATTGGACCCTTTGGAAAATTCACATTTTCATCTTCTCCCCAGAAACCACTTGGCAAATGTAACCTTACTTTGCAGGAATGAAGTATGGGAGTCCTTAACAAAGATTGCTCATTAAGTTACAATCCGATAAAAAGATGGCTGCCAGTGCAGAACATAGTTTTAACATTGGAGCCAATCATCGGGGAAAATTACATTTTCATCTTTTCCTCTGAAACCAATGAAGCAAATTTAACCAAACTTTACACACACCCTTCATAGCCATCAGCTTAACTCGGAACAGAAAAAGAAACATACTATTCTTGCTGTTCAGTATATTATCCGCGTCATTCTGATCATTGTGTATTGGCTAAACAATAGGATCAGTTTTACACGGAGAATTACACCCGAGTTTAGCTGATAGTTATGAAGGGTGTGTTGCAGGAATGATGAAGATTGAAGATCCATAAGTAAGATTGCTCATTTTGTTTCGATCCGATTAAAAAAACATGGTGGCCAGCGCGGAACATAGTTTAACATTGGATCCTATGGAAAACTCTTCATTTTCATCAACTTCTCTGAAACCATTAAAGCAAATTAAACTTAACTGCATTGGAGCAATGTACAGAGAGATCTTAACAAAGAATATTTATTTCAATTGAATCTGACAAAATCATGGATGTCAGTTGAGAACATACATGGCTTAATATTAGACCCGATAGGAAAAACATTTTTGATTATCAGCATAAGCATGCCTTAAAAGCATCTTTGTCAGGTGAGCGATACAGGCTCAGTATCTGAGCCTCTAGTTGGAAAAACTATAACAGATAGAAGTCAACTTTAAATTGCATAAATGTTCAGCATACCAAGCTCTACCCACCTTGAAATTTTTAAGAAAATCTAAGTACCCATGTAGTAGTTATTGCCCTTCATTTTTCATTTTTTTTTCATAATTTTATACATTTTGTCTTATTATTTCAAATACAATTTGAGATAGTGGTTAAGTTTAAAAAGCAAAAGTGTTCAGCTTATCAAGAACTACAATTTCTACATTTGTTAAAAATGTTCCTACTTCATCCAAGATGACCGCCACCCGGGAACATAGTTTAACTTAGGACCATATGGAACAATATTGTAAATTGTTACTTCTTGAAAACCGTTTCAAACATCAAGCCAATATTGAGTAGACATGGTAGAATGATGGTAAGTAGGCAAATGTTGGATTTTAGTACTGCAGATCTTAGTTACATCGTCCATCATCTGTCAACAATTTCAAAAATCTTCTCTGAAACTGCAGAGCCAATTGTAATCAAACTTAGCCTGAAGCATCACCATGGTTTACAGTTTCAAAATTTTGTTCCATTAATTGGAAAACCTAACAACATGGCCACTGTTGCTAAAAATAGAACATAGGGGTAAATTGCCTTTTTTTGTAAATTAGTCAAAAATCGTTAATTTGATATAATATAGGTAGTAAAAATTATCAGCATGGCAAGATCTATATGCACTACAATTTGGAAGAAAATCTGAAACCCATCTTGGAGTTATTGCCCCTTTTCCATAAGATTTTCAAAATTTTAAGATATTTAATTTTTTTTGGAAAAACTGATAGAAGTCAACTTTAAATTGCAAAAATGTTCCGCTTACCAAGCTTTACCCACCTAGATATCTTAAGGGAGTACGAGTGTCAGAAATTTTATAATTAGAATTAAAATCCTGACCTTTTGTCTTGAAGAGCACTATTAATGGAACAACTTGAGCCAAAAAAATTGAAAATCAATGTAGGAAGTTTTGAGATATAAGACGTCAAAAGTTTGGCGGGAAACAGATCTCTCTAGAGTTTTCCTTCAATTTGCATAAGATGTTTATAGGCCTTTAAATTTATGAAATTATAATTGGAAGTTGATTATATTTTATACACAGTCTATTTTATGTATTTTAAAGTGACTTATGACCAAGCAATGTGATCCATGTGCAAAAACTTTTAGCACTGTTTGAATGGATAAAACCCAAGGATATAGAATGCTTCCGAAATCTGACGCTCGTACTCCCTTAAAGAAAATTTATATACCCATTTAGGAGTTATTGCCCTTTATTTTTCAAATTTTCGTACTTTTATACATTTTGTATATATTTCAAAAACGATTTGAGATAGAGATTAAGTTTGAACAGCAAAAGTGTTCAGTTTATCAAGAACTACAATTTCTACATATGTTCAACAGGTTAACATCTCATCCAATATAGTTGCCTGTGGAGAACAAAGTTTAACAAAGAACTGTATGGGCTAATATTGTAAATTGTTACTTCTTGAAAAATATGTTATACATCAAGTACATATTAACTAGGCATGGTATCATGATGGTCATTAAACAAATATAATATTTTAGTACTGATCATAAATCCAGGATGGCTGCCACTTCAGATCTTAGTATAACTTTGGACCCTATGGGAAAATGTTCTGAATTGCTAAATTCTTGAAAACCATTTCATGTATCAAGTTTATATTAAACAGGAGTTTGTCTTGTAATGCAGTGTGGAGTTGGTAAAACAATTTCCCGTGTTTGAGATGTATGCTCTTTATTTTTCTTAGATATGGTGTACTTGTACATGAGATTATATCTCATGTGTACACTTTGTTTATAACTTTTATCTCAATTCATGTAAATTCTAAAACCTAAGGTTTAACTCCCTCCATCGTAGTTTTGTCCTTAGCTCTATTTGATTTTACTGATTATTCGGATTTCGTTTGGTTTTATGCATGTTTAACATTTTTTTTAAATTGTTGATTTCCTATGTTTGGGATCTAGTGCTGCTGCTGAGGAATTAATTTCCGAAATGACCATACAGCTCATTAAAGTTATTGCAACTGGAGTTAACACATGTGGTCTCATGTTCATTTACTCCATATCCTTTCGTAAAATATGGTAACAATGATGGTCATCTAACACATTTTATATATTTGTAGCGATCACAAATCCAAAATGGCTACCAGCCGAGAACATAGTTTAACACAGGACTCTATGGGAAAATATTGTAAATTGTTAATTCTTGAAAACCATTTCATACATCCAAATTGACATTAACTATGCAGTTTAACATGACAGTAATTCACCAGATGAATGATTTTACTACCAATTGGCTTTTTCCTCAGATTAATCATTTAACCCTGTGGGAAAATGTTATTTGATCAACAGCGAGTGAATAATACAGGGTCACATGTGAGCCTCTGGTTTTGTTACTCTTCACCTTATACATTGAAAATGATAGAAGATAGAGGTATAGTCTATATAAAAAAAATAGTCAGCAAAGTATGATCTAGATCTACATGTCCTACAATTTTGAAGAAAATCTGACAACACACACATGAGTTATTGTCCCATTTTTACTTTATTACAAAATTGTTTAAGCTAGAGGTTAAGTTTGAACTGTAGGGACCCTATAGGAAATTTATTCAAAGATCTCCGAAACTACCAAGCAAATTGGAACCAAACTTGGTCACAATAGTCTTTGGCTTTTTTTATTTTTCCCACTGGCGGCCATGTTGGACGAGGTACGGACCTGTCGGATACCCCCTTTTTTTTTAAAAAGATCATCTTAGGACCATTGTGATTATGTTTGGTTCTTATTGGACAAGCAGTTTCTGAGAAGAAGGTCTTTGAATGCGTTTTCCTTAGGGTCCAATGTTAAACTATGTGCCCCGCTGGCGTCATCTTTGATTAGGTACGGACCAGACGGATATCTTTTTAATGGGACCATCTGAGCACCATTGTGACCAAGTTTGGTTATAATTGGGCAAGTAGTTTCAGAGAAGATCTTTGAATATGTTTTCCCATAGGGTCCAATGTTAAAACTATGTTCCCCGCTGGCGGCCATCTCGGATGAGGTGCGAACTTTTTTGATACCTTTTATAGAAGGAACCATTGAAGGACCATTGTGAATAAGTTTGAATACAGTTAGACTAGTAGTTTCTGAGAAAAAGATCTTTGGATGCATTTTCCATAGAGTCTTTAACATAAATTTAATGCAATCAAAGATCTTCTCCTCTGAAACTACTGAGGCAATTAGAACCAAAGTTAGTCACAATAGTCTTTAAGTTTTTGATTTTTATTTTCGTTCCTCATCCAAGATGGCCGCCAGTGGGGAACATAGTTTAACATTGGACCTAATGGGAAACGCATTCAGAGATCTTCTTCTCTGAAACTACTAGTCCAATTAGAACCAAACATAATCACAATGGTCCTCAATGGGTCGCTTCCAAAAAGGTTTTCGACAGTTTTATACCTAATCCAAGATGGCCGCTATCGGAGAACATAGCCTAAACATTGGACCCTATGGGAAAAGACATTCAAAGGTCTTCCTCTCAGAAACTACCAGTAAATTAGAACCAAACTTAGTCACAATGGTCTTTAGATGGTCCTTTGCAAAAAGGTACCGGACGATCCGTGCCTCAACCAAGATGGCTGCAAGCAGAGAACATAGATTTAACATTGGACTGTATGGGTAAAAATCATTCAAAGATTTTCTCCAAGGTGGCCTCAGCAGGGAACATAGTTTAAACTCTGGACCCTATTGGAAATGCCATCAGCCATGGTCCAGGTGAGCAATACAGGCTCTTGAGAGCCTTTTGTTATGTTTGTACCTCATCCAAGCCTCTCTATGCGATGAAATCAAGAGCAAATTGAGAGACTGATAGATATAATTCAGGAGTTACGCAATGTTATAACAATTTTGATTCTGAGAATATATTTTATCAATACAATGAACACCAGTTCTTCATCAGAACTTCGTGTATTTTCTAGTCTTTTGTTGTGTATTGAGTGTGTAATTACCTAGATGAAGGAGACCAAGCCTCGATTATCATGTCTAGCAACAAGAGATGTGTTGATAAGAGATTTAGTTTAATATTATTTTATTGAAATATTTTCAATAGGATTGGACAAAAGTTATTCCAACTTACAAGTGTCCTCTCCTTATAAATTTACAACATACAATTAAATGTGACAGCAAAATACATATAGAAATGTATATAAACTAAATATAACAAGGTAAATAACAAGGAAATTAAAGCATGAACATGTAGTGACTGATTGATTGATCAGAGCCTAGAATCTTTTAGACTGATTAATAAATTTTCGAACTTTTTGAAAAATGAGGGAATTCTGTTGATTACTGTAATTATCATTACCAAAAAAGTAATACTTCAATACAAAAGTCGTTTTCATTTAGATCAGAAGAAAGAGTAATTCTTTGATTTACATATAATGGACATTCGATAAAGTAATGGAACGCATCCTCATAGGGACATCCACAGGCAAATCGCGGGTCATTTACAACATTGATTCTCTTAAGGTCTGCGTTAAGCGAACTGCATTGATATCTCAGACGTGTATCAATGCATCAATGATAAGAGAAATCACGTGACCAAGGATGGAACTAATGGGAGCCGTTTTGGGGTCAAGATTGGCGAAACATTTACATTTAAATATTAAAGAATATGCCAAAAGAAGGGCAAAGAAGGAGAAGGAATTAGTTAAATTGAAGCACTTTCTAACTGGATCAAGTTCATAATGTCATTGATCGTAGCTCGTTTACTGGTACTCAAAACATCTATGGANTTTCCATAGGGTCCAATGTTAAACTATGTGCCCCGCTGGCGTCATCTTTGATGAGGTACGGACCAGCCGGATATCTTTTTTAATGGAACTATCTAAGGACCATTGTGACCAAATTTCAGCAGAACATAATTAAAACTTTAAAAGTTTAATTAATAATATGATATAAAACCTGAGTTGAGATGGTTCTTGTCCAAACATCTTAACTGTAAATCAACACTTTAGCGTAATTGATAAACAAAACAGGAGAGATATTAAAGGTTCAAGAGAATGCATATTTACTTATTGTTGGATATATCAGTTAGTTTGGGGCTCGGGTACAAATGCAAGGTTTATGTCCTTCGTTGATCAGGTCCTTCATTATCTGATTATGTTCATTCATTTGTGTTTGAAAGTTGCACAAGAAAATCATATTTCGTTGAGTATTTGAATTCGTGGTTTGGGAACACCCACGAAAACCACGAAAATTGATACCCCACGAATAAAAATGAATTCACAGTATATGTGCGAACGTAGTAGTCGTTTCCGAACAGTAATGTTTCTATATTGAAGTCATTTGGATTTAAACTGCCAACCAATAATATTCTTTCGTTTTGGTAGAGTGGACATTCAAAAAAGTAATGGAATGCATCTTCATGTGCGGCACCACATCTGCATTTGAGTCGTTCACTACATAAATACTAGAAAGGTCAGCATTAAATGAGCTACTTTGGTATCTTAATCTTGTATGCAAATCATTTAATTTTCTATCCCCTTCGGCCATAATAATCTGGGGCTTTGAAGGATAAACTTCTAATTTTATTTTTAAAGGAGGAGATAGTAGGAGAATTCCTGATAGATAAGTCCATACCATTCCAAAGAGATACCGTTGAAGGTATAAAACCAGGCGCGGATCCAGACAATTTGAAAAGGGGTCCGTTTAGAAAATAAAGGTAAATTTCGCCGAGCGTAGCGCGGCTGGAAAATTTTAGGGGTTTTTCTAAGTAAAACATCAGGATATTCATTTAAAAATACATGATTGTCCAGAAAAAAGGGGGGGTTCCAACCCCGGACCCCCCTTTTGGATCCGCCAATGAAAACGCCGTTCTCGTCAAAACTATCGGGAAAGACATTTGTGTAAAATTACACATCGAGATTTTTAATTACACACTGAGATTTTTTAGCTACTCTAGTGACGACGGATGACCTGATAATAGGACGATCGCAAGAATGACAAAAATGTATATCATATATAGTAGGTTAGTGTTTTCTTGTTTATGAAGACAAAAGATAACATAACTAGTATCCGATGTTATTGACTTGTGGTTTTTCCATATCTTGTAATCCTTTATTAGTAGTTTGTCTTTTGTAAGCGTATAGGTAAGATAAATACAAATAGCACCATTTAAAAATTTACAACTACACAGAGGGGTCGATAAGTCTTGACTCACCGAGGCTCGAGTCGACTTTGTATGTAAAAGAATAGTCGGGGCTCTGTTAGTCAAAACATCGTATGTTACCGGCCCCCTGTGACCTACACGTATTTTCTTCCAATAAAATAAAATGAAAAGAAATTTGACAATCTTAACAGCAAAAACCTTGCAGTTAATAAAAAATATTATGCAAAAACAACATGGCATGCCTAAGAGTAATCTAAACTCAGAACTGAAGTTCTAGAACACTGTACACAATAAAATTGAATAAGAACACACCAGTTAGTATCATATGTTTTCCTTCTGATCAGAGCATGTCAACTGCACTTACAACTGTTTATGCACGCGTAATTAAAAATGAAGAAGTTGCCATTTAATTTTGTTTTGTATCTAGTAAAGTCTCTCTGTGAAATCTCGACGGACTTTCAAGATGAAGAACAACAATAAAAGCGTTGTTCCTTTGCTTGTTTTTCCCGCGTTTTTTTGGGAGATTTGTCTCATGTTTTTGTGGGAGATTTGTCTCATTTGCTTTTACTTCATATCCCTTCATTGCTTATTTCACTTTTGTCAGTGTACTCTCTCATATAGTAAAAACTGAGACAACAACGGTGTTGGAACTAAAATCCTTGTTTAATCATCATTCTGCTGTAATATGGATAGAACATATTAAGGATTATTCTGTCTTTGAACAATCTTATTACTTTTTTTTTCGAACATTCCCAAAAAGTCGCTGAACCTCCTCTTTAAATTTGTGGTCCAAAAACCAATAAATTATTGGATTTATCATATTATTAATGAAATACGTCCTTAAGAGAAAATTATATAACACGAGCTCATTAATGGACAAGTCATTCCAAAATTCTTCATCCAGTGCATCTAAGATGGAAATAACGAGGTACGGAAGAAAGCTTACAATAAATATCACAGTTATTACAAAGAGCATTACTGTGATTCTTAACGTTCTCTTCTGTTTCTTAGTCACAAAATGTCTTTTAGGAACATGTGATCTTGTGAGCGTGGAACTCAGATCTACACCGGACGAATCATGTTCATGTTCTCCACTAGACGGGTCAGACATAAGTCGAAGTAATTTCTTTTTATACACGATTCCGTCCTGTTTCAATGGGGACGTAGTTGGTGAATATGGGGACGGGGTATCTTGCAGTGCCTGAGCAGAAGAATTTGAATCAAAGACATGAACATTGGCCTCTTCGTCTTCTTTGGTGTAATGAGCATGGGGTGTTGTTCCTACACTGACGTCACCGGATATAACGTTCATGTTTAATATAGAAGTGTTTGTGGTTTGGCTTGAAATAGATCTTTGACGGTAATTTGACGATTCAGTGAATGCTTTACGCCTCCAAACGGTTGTTGCAACTCTTGAATAAAATCCGATCAGCATAAATACCGAGACAATGAAAATTAAAAACACAAAACTGTTGTATACAATAGGTAACTGCTCATTATCGTATTCTCCGGAAATATAGCACTCTTTTCCAGTGACGTTTGGAATACGTGTTGCAACATCAGTAGAACCGTAAATGAATATCATTGGTATAGCACTGATAAGAGCAATTAAACCAAAAACAAAACTTAATGCTTTTGATCCCGTTCCTGATAGTTGCTTATGCAGCGGCTTACATATCTTCCTGTACCTGTCAACAGCAATCATATTGAGTGTTAATATGGATGCGAGAATGGTGAATGTCAGCGCAAAGCTCAATACTTTACATGCAGTGTTCCATACGAACATGTACGGATATACCATATCCATAATATGATACGGCATGCCTAATAAACATGTGATAAAATCAAATACTGCCAGACTTAGAATAAAAATACGTGATGTTGATCTTCTGAACCTTACTTTGTAAATGTAAAGCACGATCGTGTTTCCAAGTATACCGATTACCATCAATAGAACAAGGTACACAGTTATTGGAATCATTGCTTTAGCTTCATATGTGTTTTCTTGTTTAAGAATTAAATCATAATCCAAAAAATGGACATCTCGATTTGTTGCTTCAAAATTACTTGTGGTATACATATGTACAATTGTCGATTCTTCAAAATTGGACATGGTGGTAAGTCCCAAATGAGTAGAAGATGGTGTGAAGCTGTGATTAATAGGTTTGCTGCTTCTTGACACTGTATCTCCTACTTTGATAGATTTGGTGAAAATAAAATCCATGACGACTGGAATAATACGCACAGCAACGTTTAGATGTGAAGAAAACGATTATCGTTCTATTTTGCTTTCCCTCCTCTGTCTGCTTGCGCAGTCACGTCACCATACTGCGCATTCGAGTTACTGGTAATTCTTTACAATCACAGCCCTCTTTTTGTTAATTCTACTATCTACGCTCTAGATTTATTTCTATTATTTTTACGACACTTTGTATTTTCAATACACGAGGCTTGCTTTGGGGTATATCTAAAAGACTCTGGATCTACGCATTGTTTTAAGCATGTTGCTTTAACCATGTAAATCCCTCCAGTAAACATGCAAGAGAATGCTGTACGTGATGCTCGGTTGGTAGAAAGCATTACAGGGATTTCGCAAAGTAACTTTTATGTGGATGTGGAATGTGAAATAAGACAGACTTTCAGTTGACTTTAGTTTTCCGAAATTCCAAAAAGATACCCCAATTGAGAGCCTTCTCTGAGGAAACCACAAATGACGTTATACTGATCTATGGTTTGTCTGTCAGGAAGACAGACATTTTTTACTCTCGGTTTTATGTCCTGGTAAATGAACAAACAGAATAGTTGTTAATACTTGTCCAATATTTGTGACATATTGGCCATTTCATTAGTATGAATATTGTTGTAGTATTTATTGCTCGTGCTTCGAAGAATGTACCGTTAAGGCTTTCAAGACAAAATTATCCCATTGTATAATATATAGTCTTTAGAACTCATTTTAAATGCAGCTTTAGTATCTGTTTCGTTTGTTACCACTAGTTCGAATGACATGCCTTTGTTAATGGACTTTAAATCTAGGAAGGAAACTAAAGTTCAATCGTCAAATGTTTCGTAGTTTGTCTATACTCTAATCAATATCTTAAGTTCAGAAAATTTTTAAACAACTAAGGAGTATCTCCATGGTGCAAAGCTATGTCCTTAGATAATGTTGGCGGTTGTTTTCAGGTTTTTTCACAGTAATTTGTTCTATGTCATCGGATGTATTGTTCGTATTTCCCCCCAAAATTGTTCACTTCTATCTATACGGAAGAAAAATCAGTTGTTTTAATTGCGAAAATTAATTGCAGCTTCGCTATTTGTTTTTTTCACGCCGTTCTGGTTATGTAATTTGCAGAACGATAATGGCCTATTGACTTGCTAGACTTGGTTTTGTATTCCAGAACTGAATCCATAATACTTCCATTCGAAATGACAGCAATATCATTATCCATGAAATCCATGAAGACAAACCAAACTTCAGGAGAAGCTCAAATAAAATTCATAAATACGATAGATGTTAGGTTTGAGCAACTTTTCTAGAAATAATGATTATTTAACAAAAAGCAATTCTGCTGTCTCTAGTTTAATCCTTCATTTCTTCTTAGCATGACGAAAAGTATTTACATTTTCCTGTATGTTGACAACCTGTGTTTCCTTGGAAACTATGTTCTTCAAAAGCGAAGGCAAAAATATATAGCGCCTTAAATTCACAACTCATTCGCTATTGTGGTACCTGTAGTGACGTCTGCAATTTATACAGCAATTTTGTCCACAGAGCCAGCATGAAAAAAAAAAATACGGTTTTTCCCGCAGCTTTGGTATTTTTGTATTTAAAAAGTATAATCCTTTATACAAAGTTCAACTCAACCACTTTTTCCACTTTCAAATTTTTGGGTAATTGTCGACATCTTACCCCGAATCTACTGGAAACTGGTACCTGACGTCAGTTGAGCGTAATCTAGGAATTCTCCTATTTATTTTCTTGACCTAAAATAAATTGGTTGGAAATGACCCGCCTGGGATAAAATGTTGATTTATGACATGTTCGGCTTTTTTCAAATCATAAATACCTTTCATATGTTGATTGAAGAATTTATTCCCTTTGCCCTCACACAGCGGGACGCCATTTTTACCCCGTTTGACCTCTTTGACCCGCCATTCTAATACCCGGAACGTTCCGGAATTGGACTTTTGGAAGAACGTTTATTATTACTACAGACGCTTTACAGTCGTCATCATGTTTTAAAATTCTCATCACAAATGAAAATCGACATTTTTGAGTAGATTCAGAGTCTATAGCCGAACTGACAAAAACTAACAATGACAAAACCGAACTGACAAAAACTAACAAAATTAAGAAAAAAAACTAAGAAAATTTTTAAACTTGGAGTGTACCTGTTAATATCCCCAGTTTGTTTTGTATGGATTCACACTTCCAGTGCTTCAGCTGCTTGCTTTTTGTTTATTCTTTTTTTTTGTTTCATAACTTTTATTTCTTTTATCGTGAATTTATATTGCCTTGCATTTGCATTTTCAATCTAGACGTTCCTATTTGCTTCTGTTTTAGTGAGCTGATGTATGATGATTTAGTTGCATAATTTTTTAACAGAAAATAATTCTCTAAGTAAGATATTGAATTATACTACTCAAAAAAAGAAACGATACACAGATTTTATTACAAATAATATTTTACTTTCTAGCAGAAAACCATGACTTGTAGACAACATTTATTTTTTGCATGTAAAAATTAACATTATGACCAAAAATGCTTCTTACTAGAAGGTCAAGGTCATTATCCGGAATTTCTGTTTGCAGACGTAAATATTGAGTATTGCAACATTTTCGTTTTACAAAACCATCACATTTTCGGATCGGCTGACTTCAAATCTCTGTTGCTACGTCGGCCATGAATACTTCAGACATTTTTTTTCCGTTTTCAACTTCCGTTCTCATATAAGTGTAAAACGCATGTTAGGCGATCTTGACGTTGCGACGTCTCACGGGACCTGCTGTCACGTGATTTATGATTTGATGGGCATGTTTGCTCAAGGTTAATCAATTGTCTTATGTTTGTTTTCCTTTTCACATAACAATTTAGCGGCGAACTCGATCATCTGGCGAAAAACTACCATTCCGGATTTTTATTGTATCCGTACCGGAGTTGATTTAAGATTGGAATAAACATATGCGTTTTGGTGTTGAATATATTAATACACTTAAATAAAAACTTTAAATTGCAAAATATAAAAATACTAGCAAAATTAACTGTGTATCGTTTCTTTTGTTGAGTAGTATATATGTTGGAACCAAATCGAAAACTTATATACCGGGGATTGTTAAGAAATATCTTATATTTTTCCCCGTTATGTTCATCATAATCAGATTTTAAGGAGGAGTAATTTACCGCAAAACGGAAAGAATACAAAACTTTCTTCCGGAATTTACATAACTTAACGTTTATCAACAAATACTTATATCCGATACTTGTATAACAATTTGCTCAAACGGGAATGATAGATGATGTATACAAAACCAATTTTGAATAATTGGGCTTAATAATTCAATATTTCTGAACAACTCGAATATACTTTTAGTAGAACAATGTCCAGTGTACAAACTACTACTAGTAACGTGACGGAAGGTAAAATGGCTACGACTACAACCGGTTACTCAATGAATATGACAGATTATACAATGGGAAATGTAATAGACTTTGGAAATAGTACAAATTTCGCAATGGATTCTGAAAACATTACAAAGTCAATGTCAACGATTTTACCAGATATTAGGAATGGTACAAATTCCATGTCCACAAAAATGATCATGGACATCGTAAATAGTACAACTGTAATGTCGACAAATATTGCAGAGTTGGAGAATAGTACGATGTCGACAACCATTTTCATTCCGACAAATAAAACAGTGACAGACAATTTGTCAACAGATTACAGCGCACTCCTAAAGATGGAGGACCATTACGAAGCCCAGTTACTAACACCAGTGACAGTGTACCTGATCATACTAATGATAATCGGTGTGTTAGGAAACTTACTTGTTTTGTATGTGTACAAGTTCCGATTCAAGAGAAGCACATCAAGAGTGTTTATTCTTAGTCTTGCTGTGTTCGATCTGTTGACGTGTATACTGGGAATGCCATACCATATTTTAGATATGATGTATCCCTATACATTTGTTTGGGATGATATTTGTAAAACTTTGAGCTTTTCATTAACGTTTACGATCCTAGCTTCAATATTTGTCTTGGATTTGATTGCAATTGATCGATACAGAAAAATATGTTTTCCATTTGAGAAACAGTTGTCTGCTGCTGGCACAAAAATCACATGCTGGGTTACTGCACTGATTGCCGCCATGTTAGCAGTTCCTATTATTTTCATTTATGGATCTGCGGACGTACAAACACGAATTCACAATGTAACCGGAAAGGAATGTTATATATCGACCGAATTAGAAGATACAGAGATACCGATTATATATGATGGCTTTAACATTTTGACCTTTCTAATTTCTGTCATTATTTTGACAGTTTTATACATTAAAGTCGGGATTGCTGTTTGGAAACGACGAAGCTTTCATGAATCCATGAGAGATGGATCTAAACGATCGAATTCTGGCACAAGTACACCAGATACTACTGTGAGCAACATTCACACAGTAAATGATGACGTCAGAATAGGAAAATCGTCTTCTGTAAAGTTCAACAAAGGAAACCATGAAAACGCATCCGTTCATGTTTTCAACACAAAGTCGCCCATTTGTAAATCGAACTCTGGGTCGTCATATAATTCACCTAAGGTGACAAGGAAGGAACAAGACTTACACAAACAACGGCTTAAACGTTTGATGTCAGAATTGTCGAGCGTTAGCGGTGATGAATCGACGTTGGAGCGTGGAAAATCAAAATTTTCATCCAAAAAACACACGAGAACTATGCGAATAACCACCATGTTGTTTATAATTACATTAATTTTTGTCATCAGCTTCCTGCCCTACTTGATTATATCTATCATGAATGGACTGGATGTGAATTTCTGGAACGACATGAGTGCTGCCGAACTCGTCATAATGAACCTTTTGATGAGGACATATTTCATAAATAATATGATTAATCCCATTGTTTATTGGTTTTTAGACAAGAAGTTTAAACAAGAAGTTTTAAGATTATTTAGAGACATTAAGAAATGTAATTGGTCAAAAACATTTAGAATTGATCATAAATCGTACACGTCATAGTAATACCGTACACGTCAGAGTCAATAGTGTGTTCACACGTCATAGTCAATACTGTACACGTCATAGTCGATGCCGTGTACGTCAATCAATTCTATATTTCTTTTATTTCAGACGCTATTTCATTACCTTATTTTATTCTGATTATATTTCAAATTTATTGATATTTTGGAACTAAGTAGATGTATTTACGGCATTTTTGTACCTAGCTTTTCATAACAGTTATTTTCTGAAATAAAGTTGAACTGAGTCTTATGTTTCTTCCAAGGGACTCAAATGATTTGGGATTTGAGAGCTATGATGGGATGGGGTTTTATAATAGAACTGTTTGGACAAATTACGTACCTATTTGTTTCACTATGTCTTATAAACTTTATCAGTGACTTCAAGAAACCTCAGTGGAGGATAATGCGTCACATATAACTCATTTCTTTAGCATTTGAAATTTCAAAATAACTACTATTGCCATGGAAATCTTACAAAAATTGACGTTTTGAGAAGACAATGTTTTGTGCTGCTAGTTTTGCCATGATTACAGTAACAAATATTACCTAGATTATGAGGGTAACCTGTTCCTAAATTTTTCAAGGAAAAGGGTCTGGAACTGTATCCCAGAAAATGAATATGATAAGAAAAACGGTTTACCTGCTACAAGTTATGCATCGATTTCAACAATATGTCGACACAAGGTTTAGAAACCTCTTCCCAATATATTTTCAGACTAATGGGACTCGAAATACCAAATCTTGATATGGCATTAAAACGAATGGTAATCCCCTACAATGGCCTAAAATGACGGGTCGCAATTTACAAGGTAACTGCAATTAGAAAACAAAAGACGAACGTAAATAACGAATGGATTTCGGGAAAGCTGGAATTTTTTTTAATGTGAGGTTAAACATTTCTTTAGAAAAGAAATCCGGACTATATAAAAGTACCCCGGAAGAGCAAACAGTATTTCTTGTCTTAGTTATGATCGCTTTATGCAATCATAGTTATATGAATAACCTACTCGAGTTCAAAGCTATCTCATAATTTCAATTGTTCAAGATTTATACAAAATTAAAGTGCTTCCCTTGTAAATAAATACTGTTGAAGACCGTAGGGTGACCCCTAGATGCTTTGTTTTGGGTCGTTTTAACCTTGAGATGGGATATTGTCTCCTTGATATTTACCCCATTTTCTTTCTTTTACATATGTACAGATTTAAACCGATGAAAAATGTTATCATTTAGAAATGTTGTTCTGTTTTTTGTTGTATTTTTATCATTTGTATATAGCAAAATACATTTAGTTTTTAATAAAATTGTTTTTCACAGCTGTGAAATTTTATCTGAAAGCATACCTATAAAGGTTTGTTGTCGGGTTGGGAAATAAATTTCTAGATGAATACCGAAGCACCAACCATCAACTGCAAGTCATAAATTGAGAATACTATGCAATATAAGAATTACGCGTGCAAAGAGACGACACAAACACAGATGACAAAATAAACAGAACATTGTACAAGCCAAAGAAAATAAAGCACTAACAGTGTGAACCCGTAAACAGCAGGAGTGGCATCAGTTGCTTCTATTTGGGTAAATATGACCTGCTCCACATGTTACAATCGCCGCACTGAAAGCGAAAAATCGGGTATAATGTCAAATTCGGTATTTGTAAATCTAGTAATAACTCTGGATCTATTGAATGATGACCTTTATTTGTGATATAGATACATTGTAACGATCCGTCAAATCATAATATCGACCATAAAACTTTTTGAGTGACAAGAGTAGCAGTGATTAAGATACAAACGATGGCTTTTGGGGTAGTAATTTCGCTCTGTTGAAGAAATTGCGGTAAAAATTATATAACGACAGTGGAGGGTAGAGGCTGATTGGTTGATTGATTGAATATCGGTTGACGTCTACTCAGCAATATTTCAGCTATATAAAGATGAGAGCTAATTTGTCGATAAATAATCACTTTGAGGCGGGAAATTCTGACTGCCACTGGAAAAGTAGGGTGAAATGTAGAGATTGTATGCTGCAGATGTTGGTAATTACTACTAAATATGGGAAGTTCACAATTGGTAATGTATACATCATCACGTTAGTCACAAAGTTTTAATTTGAAGTGTTCTGAGTTGTCAATATAATGATAAAGGTGCAGGTATGATGCTGATGTTTGGGTATCAGTTCAGTGTTTTTTTTTATGTGTAGCTCATTTGAGATATCCTTAAATGATGATTGTTTAAAATTTAAACATCATCTATGGAACAGAAAATTGAAATTATAAGACCTGGCTTGATTTTTCTATTTCTTCTGAACTAGACCCTGTATGAACCTGCTTCATGCGAATATAAAAACAAATCTACCAGAAGTGGCGCACAATTAGTCAGCATTGTTATCCCGATTGTCTGTTAGAAAACGTGTCCTCCAAATTCGAAAATATATAATGTTGTGAAAATCCAATCAAATAAATTAACAGTAACTTTGGTATTTTGTTATTTATCAAGACAATCACATCCTCTTTTGTTGGAATCAAGTGGTGCTTAATTGACAAAAAATGACAAAATATCCCGACCCAATACTTAATATGAGTCTTTTTCACTTTTTTTATGCAGAAAGACTGATGAATGAGATCGCGAAGTACTGATTTTAATTTGTTATGTGGAAAAGTGATATTTTATTTCCCCTTTGGCGATGGGTAATTCGTTGTTCAAGCACACAGCGATGCTGACGCCTCCTTCAACTTGAATAACAGCGATAGCCAGGAGGACAGAAATGATTCCCGATAGGGAAATCAACTCGGTTTTGAGCAGATCATATTTGATTGTATATTCTCAGCAAAACGATCATCTTATCAGCAGCTAGTCTCATCAACATCCAGTTTACTGCACAGCTTGCAGATAAATACAACATTTTCTGTAGTTACATAATGTGAACACATTATAAAGGCCTGGACTTCACTTGTTTCTATTACAAATGGACATGTAACACCTCTGGTTCTTATGCATTCTCTCGTTCCCCCGATAGTCAATAACTTTTACTAAATGTTGTAATGATGTTACTTCTATTCTTTAACTTCAATAGAATCAATAAGCTAAAGAATAGGTAAGAGCAGCTGAGAAAATGGCGCAGTTTTTAAGTCATCAAGGTTTCAAAAAAACGGATAAGACTGAACAACATAAACATATTATACGCTTTAGAATTGGCATACACGAAACCAATAGAATGTAAGCGTTTACCAACGTCAATTATACAAAAGTGCATAAAATGTTTATATCCGACATGTCTCTTACCCAAAACAATAAAAGTAGTTTCTTCTTTACGGAAAGGGGAAATGTAATTAGTCACATGATTGTCATGTGGTTCCCCTGGTTTGATTTCTAGCTTTATGTCTTTTAAAAATATTGTTTCTGAGAGTTTAGGTGCAGGATATTGGATCAGAGGATCACTATCGGCCAAGTGCGAATCGACGAGATCATTATTATAGTCAAGCAATATATGCGATTGTTGGAAAAAAAATCATTATTACTGTAATAAACATTATTGATTTTATTACCGTAATAGTTTCTTTATAGGATCGCATCTATTGTTTAGACTATAATAATGATCTCATCGATTCGCACTTGGCCGATAGTGAGGATGAGAATAAGTTTTTTAGAAGGTTTTTACAATTTGCCTTGATATACACCGGTATACTTCAGTTGTATTAGGGTCTACCCCTTTTCTACTTAATACGGGAGTTTTGAGACGTGTTCACTCCGGAAACAAATCTATTATTATCCTAGACGATCGTTAAGACAAAAGACCCGATTATCAGTTTTTGGCAGTATTTGGCCACAGCATTAATTATTAAAATTTTCTCATACATTAATATTGAAAACATGAGTTATTAATTATCACTGTACTTTATAATAAAATATGTCTATATCTTCTATATTTTCTTCCACTATATATCTTCTACAAGTATATCAACTGTCATCATTACATATGTAAGTCTTCTAATATATGATTATGTCTATAAAGTATATATATGATGGTCGCCGCTCAACTACTATGGCAGACCATATCGACTAAAATATATCTCCAACAATCAGTTAACCCTGGAAATCAGAGGTTACCGAATGCTACAAGGAGATGTAAATAAAGTGTATGAAAACTGAAGTTCAGTCCAGCGCAGCAAAATCTGCCACGATGGTCAGTTTGTTTCTTAGAGACAAACCGACCATACGCCACAGAGTGGGGTTAGCTGCGCAAGCTGTGCCAAATACGTTCCAGAAGCAATTAACCATATAATGCCATCCTATTATGAAATAACTTGAAAACAAAACGATTGTGTCCAAATTGATAATCAACATAGATTTTAATCAGAGTTTACTTTGTATTGGTGTGCATTTACTGAGGAAAAGTCCTATTTCCTGTTGACAAAAAGAGTTCAAGACCCCCTTGTAAATTGTTTAAAAATATGTCATTACCTAGGGGGCTGAGATGAACCCCATCGAGCTTAAGGAATGTATTGTTAGGTTTTATATCAGGATAGCGGATATAACATCCCCCCTTTTTTAATATAAAAGTTGTCATAGTGCTATTCAAACGCAGGCGTGTTTTTTCCATTGATTTTATATTTCTGAATAACGCCACTTTTTCCTTGGAAGCATCTGAGACCAAATCAAAACTGAAGTGGGAAATTCGGCACTTAACCAAGTGATTAATCTTTTCAATTGTCCTTGCAAAACACCTAACCTAATGTTGCCAATATCATTTGCTCCAACATGTATTACAATGAAATTGGGCGGATCCTCGAATTCTCTCATTATATTGATGTGCCTCCTCATGCCCATTACGACCATACCACCTTTTCCCTGCCAAAAAATTGATGTACCATATCTTTCCCCTAGGCCGAGATTGCCACCTCCTGGACGTGCTCTAGCTGCAACAAAGGCATGCTTAATTATGGACGATCCAACAACCCAAACTGTTGGTTTTTTACCTACAATTTATTATTTTAATCTATACGATATTTATTGACTATATACAGTACGTGGATAATCACAGTATCTATAAAATAATCAATTTTCCCCTATTCGTATATATTTAGTATATGAATCCGACCTCCAACGCCCAAAACGCTTGATTTGTTCGTCTGAAAACTACGGAAGCGTATTGATGCCACACGAAGAACAAAAATATCTCATAATTATGAGATAATATCTCATAATTATGAGATAATATCTCATAATTATCTCATAATTATGAGATAACATCTCATAATTATGAGATATTATTTCAAAATTATGAGATAGTATCTCATAATTATGAGATAATAAGTCATAATTATGAGATATTTATCTCATAATTACAAGATAATTATCTCATAATTATGAGATATTATCTCATAATTATGAGATACTATTTCATTATTATGAGATATTATCTCATTATTATGAGATCTTATCTCATAATTATGAGATATTATTTCATAATTATGAGATAACATCTCATAATTATGAGTTAATAAGTCATATTTATGAGATAACTATCTCATAATTTTGAAATAATGATCTCAAAATTATAAGATAATTATCTCAAAATTATGAGATATTATCTCATAATAATGAGATAATATCTCATAATTATGAAATAATATCTCATAATTATGAGATGGTATCTCATAATTATGAGATGTTATTTCATAATAATGAGATAATTATCTTAAAATTATGAGATAATTATTTCAAAATTATGAGATAGTTATCTCATAATTATGACTTATTAACTCATAATTATGAGATACTATCTCATAATTATGAGATAATATCTCATAATTATGAGATGTTATCTCATAATTATGAGATAATTATCTCATAATTTTGAGATACTGTCTCATAATTATGAGATATTATCTCATAATTATGATATATTAACTCATAATTATGAGATATTTTTTTCTTCATGTGGCATCAATACGCTTCCGTAGAAAACCCTTCAATTGCCAAAGTAGTAGCCATGCCAATTCTGAACGAGTGGGATTTATAACCAGCATCTCGTACACCGAGTGCGATGAGAGATTTTTTAAGCAGTGCAGTATATTGATACCTTGTAAGCGGCTTGCCGTCAAAATGACAAAAGAGCGGACCCTTTCCCAACGGACGCAAATTTAAATATTCAGACAAAGTTGTTACTGGGCATGTAATTTTATTGACACCAGCAAATATTTTTAATGTTGTCCCTGTACCAAGTTGGTCAGTTTTTGATGAGGATAAATTGATTTCAACAGAGTTTGCTCTAATTTTAATATATGAAAATTCCAGTGCATGACTATTAGACCCATTGTTAGTTACTGTTAGTTCTCCCACTCTAAATAAGCCGTGAAAAGCGAGTGTAAATGCAGCAGTAAACAACTTTGACTCAAAATTTGAACTACAAACGATGGGCAAAGTGTTAATGATTTGGTATAAAAGGTGCCTAGTAATAGGTAACCTGGTATCTGGTTTTGACTTCAAACGCCGAATACCCGCCACCATTTTCGCAACGACGAATCTTTGGGTGTTATCTTCGTAGTTATTAAGTTTGTTAAAAAAGCTTAAACCCGCTAGATAACAATTGACCGTTGAATATGACAAACCTTTCTTAAATAAGTAGGAAACAAAGTAAACAACATCTAGTAATGGAGCTGGCCATGCTTGTTCCAACATAAATTGGGATCTAAAACCGGCATAACCGGCATGTTCCAACATAAATTGGGATCTAAAAACTTTTCTAAGGCTAGATTGTAACTCTTTAATGTACTAGGCGCTAAAGACATTTCAACTAAATGGTTTATGTCAGCTTCGAAATTATTTCTAAGAACTTCATAGGGGTCGGCGCAGGATTTTTGTCTGCCTCTGGTGCTATTGTCTTGAAACGGTCCATCTGAAAGCGAGACAAACAGTCTGCAATTAAATTTCGAGAACCTTCAATATGTACAGCCCTAAAACCCTATTATTACAAAGTGTAAAAAGGACTAACGGTCTGATCAGCTTCATAGCCGCTTTTGATTTTGACGTCCTTTTATTAATAACTGCAACGAGAGCTTGATTGTCGATTCTAAAAAGTATGTTTTTGTCCGAGAACTCTTTTTTCCATGTGTACAAGGCTAGAATAATTGGAACTAGTTCAAGCAGCGTTATGTCTTTCATGATCTCTAGTGACGCCCAGTTGTGTGGCCACTGATATTGCGTCCAGTGTCCAGCAAAAAAGGCCGCACAGCCTAGCCCCGGATTCCCAGCACTGTCCGTGAACAGCTCAATTGTTTCATTCGGCAACCATTGTGAATTTTGTATATAACATTCGCCGTTGAAATCGTTTAAAAATTCTAACCATATTAAGGCATCCAGCTTAGCCTCCTTCGTAATTCTCAAAAAATAATGCGGCTTTCTATTTTTGACAGCGGACAGTGTATCGTAAAATCGTCTTAAAAATGCTCTAGCCGAAGGTAAAACACGGGCGCAAAAGGCCAATAAACCAACAATCGACTCAAACTCTCTCAACCGTATCTTTTTATTGTTGAGGAGTTTGAATATATTTAATCTCAGTTTCACAAGCTTAGTCTCAGGTATCCTTACAACCATTAACTCGGTGTCAATTTCAATGCCTAAAAATGTTAATATTGTAGTAGGTGGCACTGTTTTGTCTTCTGCAATCGGAACCCCTAGTTCCCGACATACATTATTGAATGTTGACACCAATTTTTTGCATTCCCCTGTTTGATTCTTTCCGGCAAAAAAAAAATCATCTAAATAGTGGTCAAGAGTATCTAAACCGGCTTCCTCTTTTACTGTATAATGTAAAAATGTCAAGAATTTTTCAAATAAAGAACAGGAAATAGCACATCCAAATGGGAGGCACTTATCAATATAGTACCTCCCGTCAAACATTATCCCGAGTAAATCAAAATCGGCAGGGTTAATTATTAGTAGGCGAAATGCACTGCTAACGTCCATTTTTGCGATTTTTGCAGATTTACCTAGTGACGATAACATTTTTAAGATACTATCCATAGAAGTGTACTTTACTCTACAAAGCTGGGGATCTATAAAGTCATTTACGCTTAAATTCTCGGGATACGACAAGTGGGGTATTAAACGCCAGCCTTTACCTTCGGCTTTTTCCACTAATCCTATAGGTGAAATTCTCAAATTTGAGATGGGTTTTTGCCGAAATGGACCTAACATTCGACCTAAAGATACCTCCTTATTTGACTTATTTAAAGTTTCATTTTTGTGAATTTCTGCAGAAATACGATTTTTTGACCACACTGAAATTCGAGGTCCAACATAGTTTAAACGAACAAAGATGCATCCTCATTGTTAGGATAAGAAAGTAAGTATTTTTGCAATGTGTGAAGATTAATTGGGGTGTAGCCTCTGTGCCACAACTGCTCCTGGAGTTCTTGCTCTGACGGTTGTTTGTGGATATCTGAAAATAGAACTGTTTCTGTGTGGTTGCATCTGAGCTCTTAACTGAAAACGAGGTCTACTAAAATTGGTATACTGGCCATAATTATTGACATTGCTATGAAGTACCTGATTACTTGTGTCTGGCTTATTAAATGTGTTTGGTCTAGTGCATGATAATATAGGATGTGCACAATAACATCGGATACAGCAATGACTATATGTACAGTTAAGTCTGCTACATGTGCCATTATAATTAAATGCATAACATTTGTGAATCTGGTTAGTGGTATTATAACCTGGAAATGTAACACTTGAATGAATATACAAAAGCCATAATTCTAGATCTATGTTACCCCATGATAAATTGGGATTTCTTGCCATTTTTAGGCGAAATTGCTCATCATATTGTCTCCAGCCCATGCTACCTGCACCACAACGTTTAGCCGCTAGTCTTATAGAGTTCATATATTTAAGAATTTGTAAAAATGACTGAGGGTGTGCTGAACAATATATGCTAATAAACACCAAAAATGCATCGGTCCACATTTCAATATTATTGATCTTTTGATTCTGTTTTTGTTGTAAGACCAACTCCCCTGATATTAGAGATAGTGTATGTTTTCCCGATGACGACTGAATGTTTGAATTCTGCAATAATTGTGCCAGATCAAGATATTCACCCTTAATGATCTTATCCTTATGTGATTGTGTCACATGACAGCCTAAGTCATCGTCGGCTTGACATGTAAGGGAGGGACCCCCAATACTTAAATTGTGATGTGTATTGATATTGATAATACCTTTAGGCTGGTGACTGGTCAAGTCAGGTGCTCCAGTTATTGAGATTACATCTGATGAATTTCCTTCTGCTGAGACGGGAACAAGGGGAACGGGCATTGGATTAGACACAACAGTGGCAGCTGTAGTAGTTCTGGCAGGTACTGTTGGTTGGCTTGTCGACACTGGTGGGTTTAACTTTCTTCTTGCTGCCGCCGCTACACCTTCATACCTGGCTGGTGGGGCTGGCCTTTTCCTTTTGGAACATCGAAGCATGATAAACTACAATATATAGCATATAACATGCGATCTTTATTAATATTACATGGACCAAAATGCATAAAAGACCAATTTATCAGTATGATAATTCCCAGATATGCTTGTGGTATGCCTTTGAACTATTATTTGAAATAATTGCCACATAAAACCTTCGGTACTTCACTCACAATTTTAGGAATTAGATGTAATAAAATTCGGCAAAACGTTCAATTATTGGGGGGGGGGGGCAGGACCTTTTTCGGGATGTCGGGATTGGATGTTTTTAAGCCCGGGATTTCGGGATTTTTATGATTTAAGCCCGGGATTTCGGGAAATTTATTCACCGGGAATCAGGATTTCATCAGTCTTTAAGTTTCTTTGTAGTTCGGGATTTCGGGATTTAGAAAAAATAAAGTCGGGATTCCGGGATCAGACCCCCTCCTGCCCCCCTCATTATTCTTATAGAGAGAATTGGGAAATAAAATGACGATCAAACATACATATTCTTAAACGATTCCGACTTTTTGTACCTCAAATAAGTTTTAAGCTGTGACCGCTAGTGGGAATGTCAATCCCCCACGTTGTGGGAATGTGTGTACCTTACGTTTCGTTTGTTTGTCGATTCAAACGGCAACAAATGGTGAATATAATTGGAAAATATTCATACCTGATACTGAATAAACCTGTGTAAGAAAATTTTAAGAAACAAAATGCACTATTACTTCACGGATGGCAAGGATAAAAGTTTTAAAACAAATATTTATCAAACCAATATCTTCTTCTGTGCCTTTGGCGTACGAGGATATTACGTGCCCCACAATTTGTTTTCCGTTTGATCGCATTATACAACCAAGTACCGATCTCTACGGATAACGGATTTAAAAATTAATTTTAAATCTTATTATTCGTAAAAAATCAATACATCAATACATTGAGAGGGAATCACTAATTAATGAATATACTGTTGGTCTAAGGGTGATTTATATTTAATCGATTTGTTGCGCTTCAGATTAATTGTTTTTCGTCATTTAAAATTTAGTTAAATAATTGTCACGCAGGACATATTATAAGTACACTTCAATTTAATAGATAGTTTGTTTTTAGGTGGTATATATTAATATTCAATAGGACTGGATTCCGATTATACTTCTCACTGTTATTTGAGGAGATCGTTTCCGCCTTCAATTACACGAGAGTTCCCATCTCGAAAATCCCGTATGAAATGGCGGCGCCCTATAGTAATCAGCCTGTCCGTCCGTCTGTCCGTTTGTCCGTCCGTCAGCGTTTTCTATGTCGTACGATAACTCAAGAATGCCTTTACGGATTTTTATGATTTTTTCACTCAAAGTTGCACTTGACCAACGGAAGCTCCTTTCGTTTTTAAAGAAAATCGGAAAATGATTTTTGGGAAAAAAATCATTTTTATATGAAAAAGTGCATATTTTGAGAATAAGCCCTATGTCGTACGATAACTCAAGATTGCCTTCAGGGATTTTAATGATCTTGATACTCAAGGTTGAACTTTACCAAAGGAAGCTCCCTTTTGTTTTTGTGAAAAATCTGAAAATGATTTTTGGGAAAAAACTTCATTTTTATATGAAAAAGTGCATATTTTGAGAATTAGCTCTATGTCGTATGATAACTCAAGATTGCCTTCAGGGATTTTAATGATCTTGATACTCAAGGTTGAACTTAACGAAAGGAAGCTCTCTTTCGTTTTTGTGAAAAATCTGAAAATGATTTTTTGGAAAAAACTTCATTTTTATATGAAAAAGTGCATATTTTGAGAATTAGCTTTATGTCGTACGATAACTCAAGATTGCCTTCAGGGATTTTAATGCTTTTGATACTCAAGGTTGAACTTAATCAAAGGAAGCTCCCTTTCGTTTTTGAAGAAAATCGGAAAATGATTTTTGGGAAAAAACTTCATTTTTATATGAAAAAGTGCATATTTTGAGAATTAGCCCTACGTTGTACGATAAATCAAGATTGCCTTCAGGGATTTTAATGATTTTGATACTCAAGGTTGAACTTTACCAAAGGAAGCTCCCTTTTGTTTTTGTTAAAAATCTGAAAATGATTTTTGGGAAAAAACTTCACTTTTATATGAAAAAGTGCATATTTTGAGAATTAGCTCTATGTCGTACGATAACTCAAGATTGCCTTCAGGGATTTTAATGATTTTGATACTCAAGGTTGAACTTAAGCAAAGGAAGCTCCCTTTCGTTTTTGTGAAAAATCTGAAAATGATTTTTGGGAAAAAACTTCATTTTTATATGAAAAAGTGCATATTTTGAGAATTAGCTGTACGTCGTACAATAAATAAAAATTCCCATCAGGGATTTATATGATATACACAAGGTTGGTCCTGCTCCTTTTGTTTTTGAGGAAAATCTTATTTCCATGAAATTCCGCAGTCAGGTTTTTGGGACACACAAGGGGGTGGGGCCCTTTCTGACTTTGTCAGTATTCTAGTCTGTCCTCTGTTATAGAAAGAGTACAGTGATCAGTACACCAGGACACATTTAAAATTAGCACAAAGTAGAAAAGTTTCAGGAAAGCAAAATAAAGAGAAAACGGGGAAAGAATGAAATCAAGTACTTTGATGAAAATGTTGCCACAGAACTGACTCATGGATTGCCAATCTAGTTTAACTTACAATGTAATGCCAAAGAAAACCTATTATTTCCTAGATTCTAACGAGCTCTTTAAAAAGTTTCCAGATAAACGAAATTCAGGGGAGACGGATTAATATGCGGAAACTTGTTTCCGAATCCCCAGTTATTATTATGTATGATAATGTTCTTGTTATGCTTTTTCATAATAAAATATGGTTTACACTAAACGAAATTCGTGAATTTAAAAAGGAACATGTAATATTTGAATTACCTGGCCCTTTTCGACATTATGCGAACCAAAGCCGGTTTTAAATCCGATTTAAATAACAAAGGGATTTTAGACAACTGGATTTCAGTTTTGACATCCCGTTTTTAACTCGAAAGCCATGAAATGGCTGGAGAGTTGTTAAAATGACAAGAAAAATATCACGTGTCTTCAAGCCTATTAACAACTCTAAAAGATGATCATCGTGCTTCCGATAAAATATAGTGCGCAAGTTTCTTTCAAAATCATATACATTGTGTATTTAAGTTATATTTCTTCATTTTCTTGAGTTGAATACGGTGTTGTTATATTAAATTGAAAACAATATGCCTGTTTATCAAATTACTCGTTTTTATATTGTGTCTCGGATCAACGAGCCAGCCGCGCAGTAATTTGTCAAAGATGAAAATGACATTTGTTTACCCGTGACATTTGTATTGCATATAATCATAGCAATGAAATCGGTATGCATACGAAATCCCACAAACCGATTATTTTCATGTATTACAGAACAACTTAATACATGCAGACGTATACAGCAGTTCTTTGGATGACTACGAACTTTTGCCATGTGTAGATTTTCAGGGCTTTCGAGTTTCAGCTCTATCAGAGCTTTGATTACTAAGTTTGACTATTGCTGATATTGATGCCTGAATGAGTAGTACGCTGTTGGTACATTTCCTTCCATAGGCTGATAGTGGAAATATTTTGAATATCATCCTCTTGTTTGAAATGTTTATATTCTTCTTTAAAAATTTCATTTTGAAGTGTGTAAAAAGGTTAAAATATTTGATATTAGTACTTGTAATGAATTCTAAATAAATGACAAGTACAAAAGTAAATAAAAATAGCTCATCTCTTTAAAGGGGGTCTCATTGGGGGGTTCTGATCCCGGATCCCGCTTATCGTTTTGTTAAATTCCCGTATCCCGCTTATCATTTTTTGGTTTTCCCGAATCACGCTTGCAATATTTCAAAAAGTAGAGTAATGTGTAACCAGTACGTTTTTTGTATATATTCGTATGATATGGTTTTTTGATTGTGTAGGCAAAGTAATTAGAAGTAAACACTTAGAAGAGAAGCCTTTTAAATGTATTCGGATTTTAGTTTAATGTTAAAATTTATACCTACCTGTCGATCATTTTGGACAAGCCTAAGACACGATAAACGTAATTGTAAAGCAGACCCTGAAGCCATCAAACCTATTAGCATACAAAGTTTCAGTGTCTGTGTTGAATTCTAACAATTTTAGACTTCTTTTCTTTCTGAGTGAATCAAGCAGGGTTCTTGATATTTAAAGGCCATTCATGGGCACCCAGATCTATCCTAACAAGGAAAGACAATTCATCTAGAAATGCTTCATAGCAGACACTACTGAAAGTACATACATGTGTAATTCATCACGAGTTGCGCAATAATTTCACTTTTTACTTTTACTAAAATAAGCTATCATGATCTCTTTTTCATATAATACAGCTCCTATTTCAAAGGAGCTGGCATCGGTGTCTAATATTTACTACGTTTTACTGGTATCCATGGGTATGCGAAAATTATTTGGCCTACACATGTCAATTGTCGCCTGACACTGACTCCCGTGACATTTGATATTTTCACCCTTTTCTTTCAACTCATGAAGGGGTCTGGCCACTTTTGAAAAGCCCTTTATATACATGCGTTAGTACGAGAAGGTTACAACGAAACTTCACACATCCCTCTCGGATTTGGGCACTGGCCATCCAATATTCCTCCGGTATATTTTCCAAAAGAAATCAACATGGTCCAGTCGAAGATCAAAAGGTATCTTGAAGAACGTCACCCATTGTAAGTTGTTCATACATTCAAGATTTTTTTAACGAAAAACTGAGCGCAGTGGCTATTTAGCCGGTACCAGCAAGATAGTCCACAGGCTATTTGACTAGCATTATATTATATAACACGAGGTAAATGAGAAAAATATAATGCAAAGTACAAATATATTGTAATAGAAATATAATCTATTCTATACAATTTCACTTGCCCTTAGAACAATATTTTTTAAAAGATTTGTAATAAGTAAATGGACGACCATTTGATTTTCAAAAGGGGTGGGGCTGGGCTATTTTGTGAATAAATAATTCAATCTTGGTGCCAGTGGAAATATATATTCTTGTCCTATACTTGTCTTGTAAAATAAACAATTTAATTTTAATATAAAGGATTAATTTTTTGTTGTTGCAAATACAAATAAATTATTTGATGTGACATTTGGTGGAAAATGAATAATTTGTTCGAGTTTTTCGTGAAAATAAATATTTTTTAGGAAAAAAATCGTCTAAGCGTCTCCCCCGAAAATCAAAAAAAACCTTTCAAACATACATCTTTAAAATCAGAAAGTCTAAATGCAACAATAAGGGGTATAGAGTAAGTGAACATGAGGCAAAGTCAAATGGAATAACGCTTTTTATTGTTGTTCTTCGTGTTGAAGTCACCAATTAAGTTCAACAATGAACAAACACTCCTACCTCAAATGAAGTTTACGACGGTTCCTAACACCGACCTGAGTGCAGTTCATTTACTAGATGTCGAACAACGCTAAACCCATGGATTCGGGGGTCATAAAAAACATACATCTTTTTGTGTATTTATTTTTAGCCATTCACCACACATAGGGGGAGGGTTTAGATCCAAGAAAACGAGTTTAACCCCACCGAAATTTTTGCGCCTGTCCCAAGTCAGAAATATGTATATAAGTCTTCTTATAAAATTTTAGTTTCTTGATATTTGGGTTATTGGATGTGGTTTGTTTCCATTGATTTGTTCACTTTTTTACCCTTTTGGGACCATTTAGGGCTTGCTATATGATGTGAGGTTCCTCACTGTGTTGAAGACCGTACGGTGACCCCTAGATGCTTTGTTTTGAGTCGTTTTAACCATGGATATGGGATGTTGTCTCCTTGATATTTACCCCATTTCCCTTCTTTTTCATACAAAATGTATGACCGGACAAAGTACTCTTACAAACACTGTCCTGACAAAGGCACTGTAAAGACAATCGGCGTACAAACGACTCATCGAGTTGATAGTAAGAAAACTGAACAAATTAAATGGGAAGATTTGGGCATTGGATGGTCAGAACAATATAGTTTGATTAAAAACTAAGAAAACCAAAATGCTTAAATTTGAAAGAAAAATCTTTAAACGAGGAAAAACTCTAAGTATTTGTCGATTTTTAAATTTTTTTATTAATAATAAAAGGAAATTCCTATCGTATATAAAGACTGAAAAAATATATAACTATATACCATTTATTTTCATATTGCAACTCCAATTTATAGCCCGTGTAATAATTTGCCGGTATCGGCTGAATACATGTAGCTACGACCAAAGCTGAAATTCCCGCTTAGTAAAATTATCATTTTCCCGCATTCCCGAACCATTTTTTCCTAATTTCACGTATCCCGCTCTACTTCGTTTCCCGTTTTCACGCACAATAATTTGACTTTCACGAGTCACGCTTACAGAAAAACGGTCGATCCCGTGTCACGCTTAGACCCCAATGAGACCCTCTTTAAATATAAAAGGCAAGTGCAATGTGTTGCTGTGACTTGAAAAGGGAAACAGGAGATAAGACAAAAAGGTGAAGCAACAGACAAGACATCAAATATCAACCAATACTCAATATTATGAAGCATTGTGCACAGCAATTAGGATACTAGTATTAGGAGCGAATGACATGAATCCACAAGATCGGAAAATTATGCGTTTTCTAATTTCTTAGTAAATTGTTGTTTATAAACGAGAGCTTTCCCTCGGGTATTGTACATAAAAAAATTCTATGAAAAAATGAAGGGATGTGGAGTTAATAAAAGAACAGTTTTTATTAAAAGAAAATGTGGAATAAAAAACATATTCAAGTGTTGGTTGTTTCTTCAAGTTCGTGAATTTTATTGCCTATTTGGGAAATGTGATATCAAGAGTGGTTACTGATTACCACCAGACAATGATAATAAAGGGAAAGTTATTAGTGTAAGCTGGATTCTTTATAGTGACATAATTAAAAAGTTGGAAGTCACAAGCGAGAACCATTAGCTGTCACTTATTTACATTAATAATAAAAAAAAATATCACCAGTGTTATTTGAATTCCTTTTTGCCTGACGTCATTTAGTCACGATTTAGAATTAAGACTATCAGAAGCGAAAACCTCTAGTTGTTATTTACAAAACAGTAATGAGAGTTTGCTGGATTCCTTATTATGTGACGTCTAACAATGACTGGTGACATTTTTGAGGATAGACCGATTCAGAAATTCCACTGCATTACGGGATCGTCATTGTTCTGAGCATTTTTGGTTGGTCAAAACCTATTTAATACGAGGACGCTGAGCTAACTTGGCGCAACGGCGTTTACGAGGACGGAATTTAAATTTCTGAATCAGCCCATATTATTTAACATTTTAGTATTTTGAAAATATATCTGCAAATGTACTCCTTTTGGATCTTATAAAAATTACCAACATTTTAGTGTTTTTTTTTAAATTACATGTGATGCAAATATATCCGTCGTAGTAAAAGAAAATGGAAACAGATCTTTGTGAAGATTTTAAAAAAAATAAAATAAATGTGAGAAAATAGTGAATATAAAAACGACATATATGGACACATAGATATGTAATATACATCAATTATAAAGAGAGCTCTCATTGGTCTATCCAGAAATCTTAGCATATTACAAAGTCATTCCGAACAACACAAACAACACACAGAGCATATGGCTACTTTTGTAACAATTTACTTAGATACTGATGTGATTACTTCTTGCAATACAGGACTTTTGAATCGTGTTAACTCCGGTAACAGATCTATTGTATACGTAAAAAAATCAATACATCAATACATTGAGAGGGAGTCTTAAATTAATGGACACTGTTGAGCTAAGGGTGATTTATATTTAATCGATTTGTAGCGCTTCAAGGTAATTTTTTTTTTCGTCAGTTAAAATTTAGTTAAAAATTGTCATATAGTTAAAATTATAAATGCACTTCGAATTCATAAATAGTTTGTTTTATGTGGTATATATTTATTTCAATAGGTTTAGAAATCCAGTTTTCTTTCTTACTGGTATCCGAGGTGATCGTTTCCGCCTTCAATTACACGAATGTTCCTATCTCGAAAGTCCCGTATTGTTTGGAACCTTCGAAATGTAATTTTTCAAATAGGCCATTTTTACTCTTTGTGGAATAACTTAATACCGATGTTACTGTAAATTTATTTTCTGCAAATGCACATTTCGACAATTTATGTCTCTTCAGTGCAGATAAAATATAAACATTTGGAAGACCATAAAATCAAATATGTTAAAAAAACTGATAGAGAAAAAATACCCAAAATGATCTAAATGTATAGCCAAAATAAGCTAAGGACAGAGCTTTGCATGAGGGAGATACTCCTTTGTTTTCAACAAAATTTACAAAAATTTAGATATTGCAAGGTTCGAAATAAAATCGGCAATCGGCTTTCGGGTCAGCACCGAAGTACTGACTACTGGGCTGGTGAATACCCTCGGGGATAAACAGTCCACCAGCAGAGGCATCGACCCAGTAGTAACAAATAACTTAATACCGAAGTTACTGTAAATTTATTTTCTGCATATGCGCATTTCGACAATTATGGAACTATTTTCTCTTAATTAGGAGCAGCTGTACAAAGTGCTATTTGATCCTCTCCTACTAAACTCTATGATAAAAATCTGTCAATCATTACGTCTTTAGTCAATTTTTGGCGAAACGACAAACGTTTGTTTACTTTATTGGAGAAAATGGCTACGGACATATTCGCCTATAACGTTTGTTTACTTTATTATTACGTAAATATGACATCTTGAAGAATAATCGATAAAACCGCTAACGGGAAATGACGGTGCATGTATGACTAATGACTCAATTATATCAACAGGCTGGTGTTTCCGACACCAGTATAAATATACACCCTTCAGTTTTCCATACAAGGTTTTAAGAATTAAAGCTACAGATAAAGTGAGATTTTTTTGGTCTAAACAATATGAGTATAAAAACAAATTAAACGAACATTGTTTCACAACTAGTGAGTTGAAGGAAGAGTGTTAATTGGTGGCTGACCATAGCGAATAAATCCCACAAATATGACATCAGAGCCTGACCATAGCATTTATACCACGGACATGACGTCAGGTAAAGTTTTTACAACAGTTTCAAGAACTGTTCATAGCGTATATACCAAGGACATGACGTCAAAGATAGCCGTTACAACAAGTACCGGTCAGTTCACCAACGCAGCAAATTCTCCAGTCAATTACGACATACTTTTACAACAGGAAAATAGTTTTGAAGCTAAATTAA
>MJUU01011921.1:0-16992 GCA_002080025.1 Modiolus philippinarum | reverse complement strand
ATTCTGACCATCTTGTTGTTACCTAGCTTCGATCCTAGAATTGGGGAAATTTTTCATGCATGAAGCTTAAATTAATTATCATCCAATATTTAGATGAAAAACCTACATAAGGTCAAAGTTTAGTACATGAAAATGAATTGACATGCATGTAATATTAATGAGGTGAAAGTAATATTTGACTGAAATAATATGAAAGTAAATAATTTGAGGTGTATACAGAGTTAAAGATATTTGAAATCGACATACAAGGCATTAACAAGAATTAAAACATGTTGAACAACAAAAGAATTGCTCATAACACGACTTAAAGTCATTATAATTACATGAGTTATCGATATGTTGTCACTTTATAGGTTGCACTATGGTAAACAAACACACTTCACAAACCACGCCTCTTTTGGGAATACATATTCATTTGCAGTACATACAAGTAATGGTTGCAATGGAATCAAAGCATGTTATTTTACAGGGATGTATTTAGACAATACAAAAATGAGGACAAGAGGTTTTTATTTGTTTGAACAAGTTTTCTAGCTGCCAAATAGTCAGTAGACAGAATTTTTACTAAAAAATTTGTACGTTCCTGAAAGGTCAATATTTGGGAGTATACACAGTGTGGAAATATGCCGCACAACCCTATTTTTTAATTCTTGGAAAAAAAGTGGTACATGTCATCTTTTTCAAAGAAATATAAGAAACTTCTTATGGGAATTTGCATTGTGGCTATTTACTAGAGTGCAACCTATAATAACAAAACCGCAGTTAATGTTACTTCATTAACTATCAAAAGTAGTTCGAGGTCGTTAGGCTCAATGCTTACTACAGTCTCCGATTATGATATTTACCAAGAGACGTACGCAATATGCCACAGAGACGATATGAAATATGTTTTAATTTGTTATATTTATGGCACGCGATAGTAACAAAAATGCGGTATACCTAGTATTTCGAACGGAAACTAGGGGTTTCCGTGCGAAATACTAGTTACCGCACGTTAACCATGGGTTTCCGATCGGTATACATAGTTTTCGACGAAAACCCTTTTTTTCGATTGAAATTGAACGGAAACTAGGGGTTTGCGACGGAAACCCATAGTTTCCGATCGGTATCGTTAATTCGAGTTTAAAGCGAAAACGCTATTCATAGTTTTAGCCAATGAGAAACGAGAACCGGAAATCGCTATTTGATATTTAACGTTCGTCCAATCAGAAACGGAAAACGGTATTCAGGGTTTAATTAAACCAATCAAAATCGTTTTTTCTGTTTATCGCTTATATTTCTCTTTTTTATTCAAATTTCGTATCTTTTATTTATTTTATATATTTTGATATTATAAATTAATTATCAAATAGAGTTGTACCTGTGACACATTTAGGTGCAAATGGATATCAGATTCGCGAGTCCTGAGAGGATTCGATCTCGACTGTCTAAATTCACCTTCACCAGTTAGAAGTTGTGAAATATCGCCGTTTTAGACTTATTTTAAAAAGAATATTTAATTTAACTAATCTAAAGAGCAAAGATTCTTATATTCATATAACTGGATGTGTACTGTGTTTCGGACAAAAAAATCATGAGATTTTGTATGAAAAAAAAAAATTTGATAAGCAGTTAAAAAACAAAAACTCGGTCTTATAAATGATCAAAACAATTCAGTAATTTAAAACTTTTACTTCATCATATCCTTTCCAAGGAGTTTCATAATTTGGAAGTTAAAAATTTCATGAATTTTAGCATTTAAGAGGAATGAAAAGTATAATTTTAAGTTTACGGTTTAAACTTACTCTATAAAAATGACAAAAACAATAAAGTGTTTGAAAATTTTACTTCATGATATCCTTTGAAAGAGTTTGATATGTTGCGAAATAAAAAAAAAATTATGAAATTTAGCATAGAATAGACAGAATAGTTAGATTTTTTAATCAGTGGTTCAAACTCAGTCTTTAAAAATGACAAAAACAATCAGTGTTTTGAAAATTTTACACCATAGTATCCTTTGGGAGGAGTTTTATAATTCCTGAACCAAAAACTTGATGAATTTTAGCAATAAAAGGTATGAAAAGTAAAATTTTTATTCTGTGATGTAAACTAACTCTTTAAAAATGACAAAAATTTCACATCATTATATCCTTGTGAAGGAGAATGATATATTGTGAAATAAAAAAAATCTTCAAATTTAACATAGAATATGTATGAAAAGTAAGATTTTTAAAGCAAAGCATACCTATACTATGTTAAATTTGAAGATTTTTTTATTTCGCAACATATCAAACTCCTTCGCAAGGATATAATGATGTGAAATTTTCAAAACGCTTAACTTTTTTGTCATTTTTCAAGAGCTAGTTTACATCGCAGACTAAAAATTTTACTTGCATACCTTTTTAATGCTAAAATTCATCAAGTTTTTGCTTCCCGAATTATAAAACTCATTCGAAAGGATATTATGATGTTAAAGTTTCAAAACACTGAATTTTTTTTTTGTCATTTTTATAGACTTAGCTTAAACCGCTGTTTCAAAATCTTACTTTTCATACCTTTTCTATGCTAAATTTGATGATTTTTGTATTTCGCAACATATCAAACTTCCTCGCAAGGATATAATGAAGTAAAATTTTCAAAACACTTTACTTTTTTCGACACTTTTAAAGAGTTAGTATAAACCGTCGACTAAAAATTTTACTTTTCATATCTTTTTCATATATTTAGTTATTTGTTACCACTGGGTCGATGCCACTGCTGGTGGACTGTTAGCCCCCGAGGGTATTCACCAGCCCAGTAGTCAGTACTTCGGTACTGACCCGAAAGCCGATTATTTTTGGAACCTTACAATATCTAAATTTTTGTAAATTTGTTGAAAACTAAGGAGTATCTCCCTCATGCAAAGCTCTGTCCTTAGCTGATTTTGGCTTTACATTTAGATCATATTGGTTATTTGTTCTCTATCAGTTTTTACTTATTTTTGATTTTATGGTCTTCCAAACATTTAGATATTATCTGCACTGAAGAGACATAAGTTGTCGAAATGCGCATATGCAGAAAATAAATTCACAGTAAATTCGGTATTTAGTTATTTAATGCTAAAATTCATCAAGTTCGGGAATTATAAACTCCTCTCAAAGGATACTATGGTGTAAAATTTTGAAAATACTGAATTGTTTTTGTCATTTTTAAAGACTTAGTTTAAACCACTGATTAAAAAATCTAACTTTTCTGTCTATTCTATGCTAAATTTCATAATTTTTTCATTTCGCAGCATATCAAACTCTTTTGAAAGGATATCATGAAGTAAAATTTTCAAAACACTTTATTGTTTTTGTCATTTTTAAAGAGTAAGTTTAAACCGTAAACTTAACATTATACTTTTCATACCTTTTAAATGCTAAAATTCATGAAATTTTCTAACTTCCAAATTATATAACTCTTTGGAAAGGATATGATGAAGTAAAATTTTTAAATTACTGAATTGTTTTGATCATTTATAAGACCGAGTTTTTGTTGTTTTTCTTTTTTTTTACTGCTTATCAAATTATTTATTTTTCATACCAAATTCATGATTTTGTTTTTAATTTCGAAACAGAGTACACATCCAGTAATATGAAAATAAAAATCTTTGCTCTAGAGATTAGTTAAATTGAATATTCTTTTTAAACTAAGTCTAAAACGGCGATATTTCACAATTTTTGCCTGGTGAAGGTGAATATAGACAGTCGAGATCTGTATCTGTATCTGTATGTATACTGGAAAGTGCCTCACTACATAGTATAAATCTTCCAGGAAATGGGAGTGCGCTGATTGTAACTAGTCGCGCAGAGCAGCAGTTTCCAAAACACTTTTGAAGTCCAGAACGGTTTTAGAATTTACACAGCTTTCAGGCAATGAATTCCAATCCTTTATAGTTTTTTGTAAAAATGAATTTTTGAAAATGTCTGTTTGACAAGTCATGAGTTTCAAAGATTTAGAATTTGTTTTACGCTGAATACGAATATAGACATTTCCGAACATCCGGGTATATTTTGGAAAGATTTATCTCCCATGTAATTGTTGTCGTCAAGGCGGTGACGCGGTCGCCATTTTCGTTTCAACTGTAGAAGAGAACACACACGATTATCAGCCGAAATACATTATTTAAAAGAACTGTCATCATGCCTAAAGCTAAAGCCTTTGTCCTTCCATACATTTCCCAGACGCAAAGAACGATATTACAAGTGGGTCAATGCTATGAAGAGGGACAATCCAGACGAATCGCCATGGATTCCTACTAAGAATTCAGTTGTTTGTTGTGCTCATTTCATAACTTGTAAGTAAATAAATATGAACTTTGATATTTAACACAAGAAAAATGCAGCATCAAGCCGATTTGAGTGAAAAATCTTTACCTTTTTTGGAAAAGGGGGATGAAAACCAAAACTGCTGACAGCTGCTTGAACAATGCTCATGTGTTATATATGGAGGTTTCATCACTAGTAAAAATGGATTGTTACAAAATAATGCACAGAACATGCAGAACACATTTGTAAAAATGGAATGAAAGGAGACCAAATTAAATAAAAACAGCACAGGCAAAAATTTTATGGAAATTATATTTGTAAAAAATGCACAGGGTTTTGGTTCGTAATCATACTATCAATATACGGTCGGCTGTGATTTTTCAGTCGACAGTACATTGATAGTATAATTACGGAAGCGAATCCCTGTGGAAAAAATGTATAGACCATATGTGTAAGTGGATATTGCCTGCCTTTGCATAAAGTTGTTCTGAATATGTTTTCGTGTGTCCAGACTTGAACTGCTTTTAATGTAAAATTTCCCAATTATCCCCTCACTTTGAATGAAAGTTGGCCTCCTCTGTCTGCCGGTCACAATTTATTGCGACGTGAAGTCATCCTACATTTTTGGATTAAAGGTTTTAATTTTGTCATACAATTGTTGCATATATACTGAAGATTCACAATAAGCTTTCAGGTTTTCGATATTGATGCTAACAAAAGACCCCAAGATGTTGACAAAATTTATAAAGTACCATAATTTTGATGTTGTTATGATATTGCTTTAAGTTATTCTTATTCATGGATGTCAGTTATTGTACTTCAATTTTCTTTCTTCAGGAAAACCATCCAGTGATCCAACACACCCAGATTATGTACCATCAATATTTGCTTTCAACAACAAGTCAAAAGATACACTTCAGCAAAAAATACAGAGACACAGTAATGTTTTAAAAAGGAAATCCTACAATATAGACATTGCACAAACTCCGCCTTCAGGTATTTCTGTACCGAAAGCACTAAAGCTGTCACAAAAACCGAGAAGTTGTTTCCAACTAGTGATGATGAAGAAAAAATTGAACCGCCATATGAAGCAGTGGCACTGCCAGATCCGTCCCCTAAAGGGTTCCAGAAACCAATTGAACCATCAGAACGTGAAATGTTTTGTCAGGAATCAGGCAATCTCCGTAGAGAAAAGGGTGATCTTCAGAAAGAAAATCAGCTCCTGAAAGAACAGCTGCAAGGTGCTCGTTTAAGCACCGCCTTTGTTGAAGAGAATGACCAGAAATGTAGGTACTTTACTGGACTTTCTTGGACTGGGTTCTTAAGTGTCTATACAGTTTTATCTCCATTTTTATCTAGAACAGTATTAACAGAAACATTTCCGTTAAAAGAGCAGTTGTTCACAACATTGATAAAGCTTCGTCTAGACCTTCCGTTTGAATACCTTGCCTATCATAGAGGTATTGCAGTTTCAACAATCAACGACATTTTTTGGAGATGGATTTATCTCATGCATGCAAAATTAGACTTTCTTATACACTGGCCAGATCGTGAAACCATAAGTCAAACAACACCAGCTATCTTCAAGACAAAATTTCCAAGATTAACATCAATTGTGGACTGTTTCGAAATTTTTATAGAGCGACCTAAAAATCTACAGGCAAGAGCTAAGGTTTACTCCAATTATAAAAAACGCAGTACTGTTAAGTTTTTTATAGCCTGCAATCCACTCGGATCAGTTACATTTCTTTCAAATGCACGGGGGGCAGAGTGTCAAACAATGAACTTGTTCGTGCTTGTGGATTCATAGACCGCAAATTCCACCATCCAGGTGATTAAATTTTAGCAGACCGGGGATTCTTGCTTCAAGATGACTTTGCAACCGAGTGCTGTGCAGAGCTTGTTATTCCATCATTTACAAAGGGCAAAAAGCAACTATCTGCGAAAGAAGTAGAAACATCTAGAAAAATAAGTAATGTCCGAATACATATAGAGCGGGTGATTGGACTGATAAAAAAGCGTTACACTATTCTTAAGGGGACTATGCCTATATTTTAGTAAAATCTTTAAGTGGCGAGGCTAGTGATTCACATTATTCATTTATTGACAAAATTGTGCGTACTTGTGCATCGCTCACAAATCTTGGCGAGGGTATGGTGTATTCTGAGGACTAACATTATAATGCTTTGAATTGTGAATAACCAGTGTTCCATTTATGCTTATATGATGTGCTTTATGTACAGTTGTTCTATTTTTTTCATTTGTTGTCATGGTTGTCTGACACTGACAGTTAGTGCAATTCATTGTTAACATAAATGAGATTCTCATATAACATGTTTAATAAGATAATTGTCTCATTAAATGCAAGATGCATACATGTATCACTGTTGTTTAATATAGTTACATACAATTTCTTATTTTCAACATTAATTTTGTATTTCTTCTGGGGAAGCATGTTCTGTGAGTAACTTGATGTAGCACTGAATGCTTTTGTCACATTCAGTTACATATAGTTAACTATCAGCAAAATGCGAATCAATGCGATCATTACTGTAGTCTAAACAATAGATGCGATCCCGATAAAGAAATTACTACTGTAATAAAGTCATTAATGTTTATTACAATAATAATGATTTGTAACCATCATAATGATCTCGACGGTTCACACTTGGCCGATAGAGTAGATTCACAAATGTAATCTTGTCATGTGTACTGTTGAGAATGCCCAGTTGTTCTTGTATGGTGTGGCTCATTTTCCTCCTATTTTGTGCTTCCTATGATGCTTGGGGATCATGACCAACGGCTGTTTCTTTAGGGGTGACACTGAACAAGTGGATGTCGTTATCTCATAAGCTTAACAGAGATCTCCTGCTAATTTACTTCAATTTTTTTTTTGTTTCTTTTATTGGAAGGAGTCTCCATGTTTGAGGTATAAATGTATGTTCTAACTTCTAATGATATGATTATGGTGTATTTGTACATTATGGAATGTTTCAGGCATCTTGTAGACATATTACTTTGGTGTTTCCACCTAAATTTGATTTGCTGAGAAGTGTGTACGTCTTTTCTTTGGTTGCATATGCTATTATTTCATTACATGATAATTGTAATAGTGTTTGTTTGATTTTTGTTGTGTCCGACATAATACTGCATACATGGGAAAAGAGTACTGCCTCAACAATAAACATGTACTGGTGAACACGCCTTCAAACCACTATTCCAGATGTGGAAGAGTTTGCTTCTGCATTATAAAAATCAACAAATATTCATTTTAAAATATTCTGAAAAAAGTATGGATGCACATTTCATATGCATCGTTTCAGAATAAATTATTATGAAAATTTGTGGATCTTTAGAGCCCGGAACAAATCCCTCCTCATTTGAAATAATGGTGTGATGGGGGTGTTGAAGCACTGATTGGAATTGTTTATAATTAAAGCGGGTATGAATAATTACATCTTAGACCATGTAGACTGTGGACCAAGTTTATATGCAAACAACTAAATACCAAAGTTACTGTGAATTTACTTTCTGTATATGCACATTTCAACAACTTTTGTCTCAGCAATTAACATAACAACTTTCCATAATCATGTTATTGTGTATAAAACAACAAAAAACCTAAATATAGTGACAGTAGGCACAAAAACTTTCAAACTGAACAAAATCATTATCTTGATAGTTAACTTGATCCAGTAATACTTTCTCCGTCAGTTGTGAATGTGTATATTGTTATGATATGCATTTGAAACAATACTGGAAACTAGAACTTCTACCATTTGAGGAGATTAACTGACACTCATACACCTAGCTTTCAATAGAACCGACACCATTTATCCTATGTATTGGATATTTCAAGTTGGTAAAATCAACAAAGTTTTGGTGAAAAACAACCATGGCTTTATACATCTCTAAATTGATAATGGGTCTTTGTACTAGTACTTTGTACATTTACTCCATATTGTTTTCTAATTTTCATGCAGAAAGTACTGAAAGTTGCATAATTTTTATTTTATAACACTTTAAAATATTACATAAAATAGATATATAATGAAATATTAATATACAGTACATGCAACTCACAATTAACAATTGCTATAATGATGTTGTCTTTTCTTGTCATTTGCTGGTAACAAATCTTAAAATTTAATGTTTGAGATAAAGACAGTGCATAGAAATGAAATTGCCACACCTTTTTGGCCAAAATGTGAGTCTTAGATAGTTGCAAAAACTTGTATCACTGATTTCTGGAAAATTCATGTTCTTAAAAAAAACGCTCGTCTGAACATTCAGGTATATATATGTACTTAACGGTTTCAGTCTTCATTCACATGCTGGAGGTAACTTTACTTTTTCCTACAAAATGAGCAGTACCATTCGTTTTTTGGAGGTCCTCGCATTTTGATGCAATCAAGGTGAAACCACTGGTATTTGCAGAGTGGGTTGTCGCAGCCTACCATATCTCCTTCTTCTGGCCCACGGCAAATGCAAAATGTCCCCATTAGATTTGCTCTTCGGTTGTGGTGCAGTCAGCTTTCTTGTCATTAGTTCTGGTAAAACGGCATTTACGAAAAAGGATCTAGAACAGTCAAGCATTCTTTGAATAAATTGGTCACGACAAGGAAACTTTCACTCCAAACAACAAAAAAGCATAGGTTCTTGTTGTGGACGTACATCTGAAGTTGAACCTGGCTGTAGTAGGCGTGTTTTGGCTTAAGTTCGTGGGTGCTTGTGAGACAGGTATCCGGGTCTGCTAGATAATCACTCAATCGACTTGACTTGTGTTTGTATGGACACTTGACTTCCACAACGGTGGTACCATGACAGCTACATGTAGCAATGGCGTCCGCACTTGCCCCAATAAACGGATATGTCATGTCTATCATAAACCCTGCTTTCTTGATCTGGAAATTCTGGTGATGTTGTGAAACTGCTTCTTGGAAATCTGCCAGTGCTACGTCTTCGTGCTCTCTGCCCCAAATTACTGCTGGAACATTAAGTGGTTTTGGTGAATTATCGCAAATTTTCTTCAACAATGACTTTGAGAGGTTGTCTAATGTGGTGTGCATCACGTCATGAACAGTTGACGAGGTAATACGGCCTATTCGTTGGTCAAACCAAGTCAAAGAGCTGCTTTGTGTAGTTGTCACATCATAAATATACTTGGTGGTCTCGTAGGTTATCGACATTGAATCAGCTAAGTTCTTGCACTCGCCATACAGTTCATCAATTTGTAGAGTAGCATTGTCAGGACTGTACAGGTTACTAAGTGGTGCTGGAATCTTGGGTGTTTGTGGTGCTGGTTTAGTCCAATGGAAATCAGTTGAATATCCACCGAAAGTGCTTAATGCTACAGGTTTAGCCAAACAACCTTGCAGAGAACTAAGTAGCTGTTGCTTCTGCTGTTCTGTTGACGGGGCGAAGGTCTTGATACTGCGATTTTTCCGGAGTTTTCCCTTTGACACTTTACTTGACTTGTAGAACTTGATTCTGGATATGGGATCAGGAAGAACTTTCAGGACAAAGTCGGCATTCCATTTACAAGGTTCTTCTGTGCATGCCTTCTTGGTATAACCTAAGCGTAGGGCTGCCTCCACCTTGAATAACAGTGCTGAAACGTGGGAACAAACTTCTGATAGCCTAAAAATAAAGAGTAATGCATGTTTTAAACGTTTTGCAAGATTAAAACTTCATAAAGAAATATATACAGGTTTAGCCAAACAACCTTGCAGAGAACTAAGTAGCTGTTGCTTCTGCTGTTCTGTTGACGGGGTGAAGGCCTTGATACTGCGATTTTTCCTGAGTTTTCCCTTTGACACTTTACTTGACTTGTAGAACTTGATTCCGGATATGGGATCAGGAAGAACTTTCTTGACAAAGTCGGCATTCCATTTGCAAGGTCCTTCTGTGCATGCCTTCTTGGTATAACCTAATCTCCACCTTGAATAACAGTGCTGCAACGTGGGAACAAACTTCTGATAGCCTAAAAATAAAGAGTAAATCATGTTTTAGACGTTTTGCAAGATAAAAACTTCATAAAGAAATATATACGTTTATACCGCAGCGGACAGTAATATTTCCCTGATATCAATTTTTAACAATTTTCGAAATCACGGACGGGTTTATTGTGCCTGTAACTTTCATATACCGAACTGACAAGCACCGACTATGACGAAACTAACTTTGGCACTTTGATAGGCACCACATGTGGAGCAGATGATGCTTACCCTTCCTGCGCACCTGAAGTTGAACCAAGTTTTGTAGGGATTCGCAGAGCTTGTGCTCTAGTTTTTGTCGGTCTTGTTCATTTTCGTTTATTTATATTGTCTTTGCAATGTTGAATCAATTTGTGTTAAATATTAAATGCCCAAGAATTTCTTATTTCTCTATATTCTTGCTTCTGTATTTGTTTGTCGGTTTATTTCGTTGTCTGGGAGTAGTTTATGAGTATAGTTCTATCCGAGCATGCAATTTAAACGTGATTAGCATAATGAAATATTCATGACAATAAAATTCAAGACAAAATAAAAGAGATCGTCAAGTTTTCTAAAAAATGGATAAGGATGGTTACTCCTCCGGTACAGGAAGTTGACTCTTACTTTCGGTACTCTTCTATTTTATCAACCGAGTGATACAATAAAAAAGTGCACTCTGACACTCATTTTTCTTTACATAATAATATTCATTCATCTTTCATGGACTTTTGACCAAATTTGATGAAATTCTTAATATACCTTCATTGCATTTGAAAGGTTGATTGCCATAATGGCAAGAAGAAACTTAGGTCTCTCGCCAAATGTCATGAACTTGTATGTCAAAAACGGGCAGTGACTTGTCAACATTTTTTGATTAAATAATATATGATCGATGTTCTAATAAATGAAAGATATCCATTTCAAAACCTGAGGTGTGACCTTCCTTAAAAGATAAGTATTTACCCTGCCATGCAATCACAGTGTGCTGTTTGAACAGTGCCATTGCTGCTAGCTGCAGCCCATGGGTGGTGCGGCGTATCATTCACTCTCTGAGATGGTTTAACATCTGCCCTAAGGGATTGTCGGAGCATCTTTCTCGCTTTGGTAGTGGAACACTGTTTGGACCCATCCAGAAATAAAGAAGTTGTGAGCTTCTAAACTTTTGTATGCCTTCATGGACTCCCTCGTGTAGACACCTGATAAAAGAAAATTTGTAAAATTACATTTAAATTGATCATTTTTGTCGAAGTATGCAAGACCGTATCACAGAAAGATAACAGGAAAGACAAATATATTAATATGAGGTGCAAATGTTAGCTAATTGTTGACTTCAAGATGATTAGCAACCTAAACAAATGTTGTCCAATTTGTTTAGTACTACCATGTTTTTGTAGGGATTTGTTACATGTACATTTACTTCGTATCCGTTTACTTCAACTAAGGCAAAAATTATTATCTCATAAGAACTGTTAATTGTGCACGTCATCAAGATTCTTAAATGCATTGCAAAATCAAATACCTGACCAATATCAAATTTAAGATATATTTAAAAAGGGCTAGTTTTTGATAGTTATTTATCAATGACATCGTTTATTTATTTTTTTATGGGGTGTTTTATATAAAAAAAAACAAACACTTACGTTGAATAATTTTTGCTTATTATACCCCCGCTTTAGCGGGCGATATATATAGTGATCATGGTGTCCGTTCGTCTGTTGGTCCGTTCGTCTGTTGGTCCGTTCGTTTGTTATTCCATCTGCCATAGGGGTACACACTTTGTGGCGACAACTCCTCCTAGACCACTCAGACGAATTCAATGGAACTTTCACAGAATGTTCAGTACATATTGCCTTTGTGTACCATCTATTGAAAAATTTGACATGATTTGATTTTTTTATTTTTCTGGATTTTTTTATTTCTGGAATCAAATGGGGAAGCGGGGGTTTGTATGTTAGTGAGCTTTGGTCACATTTTTCTAGTTTTAATATGGGGCTATCTTCCTGGAAACAATCCCAATTCAAACAAGAAGGAAATGTAGATATTCAGACTCGGAAGCCGCACTTTTGAAAGAACTTGGAGTAATCAAGATGTCATAAATTTGTCCCTTTTGTCACCTGTTTATTGTCACCTATGACAAGGACGTATATTTGAATATACGTCCTTGCTTATGACAATACTCAACAAGTGGTGAAAACCATAAAAGAAAAAAGATGCGATTTGACAGTTTACCTACCAAAATGAATTGCAGATCTGAGGGGATGTGAATTGACACCTATATGAAATGTCAATAAAAATTGACAAAAAATCTATGCTAATAAATTCCGATCTTTAATTGTACCTTTGATTGAAACCAGAGACAATTCATGTCTTTTGAAATAGTGGCACTTTTTTCTCAAATTACCGCATCTGGTGGGATGCGAATAAGATGTCTAAAAAAATCACAAAACAAGAATACAACAAAAATCAAATAAAAGGAAAACATGCACCAGATAAAAAAAAACACACAACACACACAAGAAAAAATGGAATAACGAAAAACACGTTTGCTGATAAATTTGTTTTCGCTTATTCGTTTCATTACTATGAAGAACTAAAAGGTTATGGAGTAAATGTACATGCATTGGACGAATGTATTTTCCCCGTGCTGTACTAAGAACATGTGATACTTATTAATACAAAAAGGTAGTCTGGCATCTTCCTCACAGACGCAATGTTACAAAGACTACATGAAAGGAATAGACTGTAAAAGATTTGTATCATCCTTTGATAAGGTAACCTCGGTATTTTGTTATCTGTCTTCAAAATGATTTCAATTGATCTGCATCGGCCGGATGGACATAAGTTGTCGAAGTGCCATCTTCTTGAACAAATTTTGGAGACACTTTGGTATTTAGTTAGTAATATACTTTTTGTGTTGAAATAGTGGTGTTATATATGGTATCAGAAATCTTAATATGTTATCCTGTTTAAATTTATTTCAACAAGACAACGAAATTTGGTCTTTGAAATCATTCCTTATTTAATTTATTTTTCAATTTTTACTTTGTTTTATTTATTATAATAATACTTATTATTAATTATTGTATTTTTAATGAATGCATATTCAAGTGCATTATTTTTTGGAAAACTTTTTGTTTTTAACGAAATATAAATATTGAAGAAATAAAATTTGAATTGCACCTGGCCATGTAAGGTTACAGTAATTTCAAAGTATCTTTACAATGAAACTTCGTCTAAAAAGTCACTTAAAACACATTTTCAATATAAAATTAGATCCTAGATTTCATGGAAAACACAATTCCCATTAAAAAATGAATATCTAATTTATATGATTTTTTTAAGTTAGAACTAAAAAAAGACTTTCTGTTTGCTTTTCTCTAATGTACTGAACATTTGCAAAATAAAATAACTGTTCATAAGAAAAAGGGAGAAAAATATACCTGGACTGTCAATAAGGTAGGAATACACATCACCCCACTGGATTTCTGGCCATTCACAAGGATTATTTTGCCAAACACCTGCTGGTAATTTGTAAGGACACTCTTTACAACCGATTTAAGTTAATTTACACTGATAACGATTTAAAGACTCGCCGACCAAACTTTCTTGATAATTAAATGACATAATAACAACTAATTAACATCACAGTTATCTTCTTATCAGGTAAATATGCTAATTGGCCTCGTATTTATAGAGAACTCACCTGTCATTCTCCATACTGTCTATATGTATCTAAGGTCCAGCGTCACCGCCCACAAAATGGCGGAATCGGTAGTCAACCGGAAGTGACATCATCACGAAAATATCTATTATAACTCAAATCTAGAGTATCAGTGGGCAACGCCACCAGGTAATTAAGGATCTTATAAAGAAACACAAGACGCTGTTCTCTTCTACGGTCCGCTAATGGTTTCCAGCCAAGAGTGTTCATCATGTCTGTGACACTACTTTTATGACTATAATCATTTTTGACAAATCTCGCAGCACGACGCTGAACACTTTCTAATTGGTTTATGTCCTTTTGCAAATACGGATCCCAAACAGTGCATGAGTAGTCCAATATGGAACGAACCAATGAAATGTAAGCAGTCTCTTTAAATGAGATGTTACTATGCTTAAGATTTCTTCGTACAAAGTCAATAATACTATTAGCTCGATTACAAATTTTAGATATATGTGTGGTCCATTTAAGGTCTTCACTAATTATAACACCAAGATAAGGGTTTCCTTTAACTTGTTCTAGTGCATGATCGCTCAAAGTGTACCTATACGTACATGGAATCTTTTTCCGATGCATAGACATAATGTAACATTTGGAAGCATTGAACTTCATCCCCCACGTTTGCGCCCGATTTTGAAGTGAAAATAAGTCTTGCTGTAATTTTAAGTGATCATCCAAACATTTTATACTTTTATATAATAAAGAATCATCAGCAAATAAACGGACTTGGGATTTAACAGTATTCGGAAGGTCATTAATATGACATAGAAAAAGAAGAGGTCCTAGAACAGTACCTTGAGGGACATCAGAATCAACTGAACAAGGATTTGACGATATTCCATCAATAACAACGCGTTGATGGCGGTTCGTAAGGAAGTTTTTAATCCAAAGATTTACATTTCCACGTATTCCGTAGTTTGAAAGTTTGTGAAGCAGTTAACGGTGAGGTACCGTATCGAACGCCTTACTGAAGTCCAGTATTACTAAATCGATTTGTTCTTTATTATCATAAGATTTCATTATATCATGCATTGTGTTAATCAATTGAGTCTCACATGAGTGACCACTGCGAAAGCCATGTTGTAGGTGGGTGAGGATCTTATGTTTCTCTAGATGAATGAGAATACTTTTACAAATTATATGTTCGAGTGTCTTACAACATACACTAGTTAATGAAACCGGCCTGTAGTTGCTCGGAAGGTGTTTATTCCCTTTCTTAAATATTGGTTAAATATTTCATTTTGCCAAACACTCGGAAGTTCGCCACTGTTTATACTTTGTTGGAATATTGATGTAATTGATGGTGCTAGTTCTTTTGCACAAGATTTAAGAATTATAATAGGTATTTCATCAGGCCCGCTTGCCTTTTTAATATTTAAATTAGACAAAAGTTTATATACGCCATCTAACGTAATATGTAGATCTTGCATAGTAGGGTAGCTTGGCCCCGTAATATCTGGTAATTCAGCATTAGGATTCTCTACTGTGAATACCGATTTAAACTGTGCATTTAGTAATTCCGCTTTAGTAGCACTATCATGATATAAAACACCATTACCTTTAATGGCAGCAACACCGATACTGTCATTACGCTTAGCCTTTATGTACTTCGAATCCTCGAATCCTCTCAGGACTCGCGAATCTGATATCCATTTGCACCTAAATGTGTCACAGGTACAACTCTATTTGATAATTAATTTATAATATCAAAATATATAAAATAAATAAAAGATACGAAATTTGAATAAAAAAGAGAGAAATATAAGCGATAAACAGAAAAAACGATTTTGATTGGTTTGATTTAACCCTGAATACCGTTTTCCGTTTCTGATTGGACGAACGTTAAATATCAAATAGCGATTTCCGTTTCTCGTTTTTCATTGGCTAAAACTATGAATAGCGTTTTCGCTTTAAACTCGAATTAACGATACCGATCGGAAACTATGGGTTTCCGTCGCAAACCCCTAGTTTCCGTTCAATTTCAAACTAGTTTTCGTCGAAAACTATGTATACCGATCGGAAACCCATAGTTAACGTGCGGTATACCTAGTATTTCGCACGAAAACCCCCAGTTTCCGTTCGAAATACTAGGTATACCGCATTTTTGTTACTATCGCGTGCCATATATATTGTATCTTGAGAATTTCGCTTGAAAAAAAACAGATGTTTTTTTTACACAGAGAAAGTCCTGTAGTTTTTTTCACGAATGTATCGAATGTATAACGGTTTAAAATTAGTTTACCCAGATCACACATAAGAACCTGAAATTAACTTGTATAAATCTTAATATTAATAAAATATCACCAAATTGTAAAAAAAATGGATGCCAGGAAACATCCACAATGGCTGAAAATTACAATTACATTTACATGCAATAATCTGCCAGGGAACTGCACTTACAAACAAGACAAAAGACAAACGTAAACAACGATAGCATTACACCACTTGGGCTGGATTCGAACTCGTTTTGTCGCCGTTAAAACATATTTCGTTACCAACGCATCCTCCTATGCCACCATCACGGCAGATCCTTCTCACTGATAATTTTAAACGATTATATTTAAAAATTACAGAAAAGGCCTCATTTCTCTAACATAAGGAATAATTTTCATACTTATCCTGGGACGGAGTGTATGTTCCATAGTTGAGTAAAAATACAAGAGCTGGCATCAGGTACATGTATTCGGACTTTTTCGTTATGCACTATTATCTCAAGGATCGCCTAATCAATCAGGGTGTCAAAATTCTTACCCATGCGATCATTTAAAAGTTCTTAAATAGAGATGAGCTCCTTAGTCCCTTGTAGAAAAAAAAACTCTTTCTTCATTTTGTACTAAGATTAACATCCTTTTCTTTTCACTTATTTTTGGATTTTTACGCGTTTATTGGAAAGATTCAATATCAATGTTTAAATTCAGTTCATTTTAAACAAAAGACACTTCGTTTGTTTAAAATGTAAGGTATCTTATGCTTAAATACCTATACAAATTTCGCAGTAATCCGTTGTGAAGTCATGTGTCTATATTGG